>JAGDYQ010000025.1:3415754-3657454 GCA_021962125.1 Bulinus truncatus | reverse complement strand
TCTGAAGGCTGACTGGCTCAGAGACAATGATCTGAAAAATAAACACTTTATAATAAAAGAAGAAAAACTAAATGTGTGTAAAAAAATGAATAAAATTCATTCTTTTACTAACATCATTAAATACTATAAAATTAAACACTGCAACAATGTTTATATAACAAAATACTTCTTACTTGTCTGATTTTTTCTGCTGCTGTTGTGAATATAAATGCAAAAACATAAATCTCTGCCCATGTCACCACTGCTTGCAGCCGGTCCAAAATTACATAAAAATAAATAGCCAAGAAGAACAGATAGCCAAGCTGTCAAGAAAAAAATAATAGTTTCAGACATTTGACAGTGAAAATAAAAAGCACACTTACCGGTAAGTGTTTTTTATACTTTTTTTTAAAACAATTATCAGAATAACCAATAAAACTAAATAAAATACTTACAAAATGGACCCAAAATTTTGTTATAGGAGCATTGTAGAACTCATAAGCCTTCTTGCCCATTCTTAAAGGGCTTTTCTTTTTTCCTTGGGCCAAAGTTGAGATAAAATTTTCAGTATTCAAGCTTTTTCCACTAACATCATCCCCATCACAGTTTTCTTTACGTAAAGCCAGTAAATTTACCTGGTTAATAGGCTCGGCTCTGTCATATTCAAAGGTAATATCCTATTTGAGCATAAATGAGATGTCTTGATTTATTTGAAACATAACAAAATACAATGATATACACATTTTTATTTTTTGAAAACTGCAGACATGCAAATAGGTGTTTCTTACACAACTTTTCATGCTGATTTTAAATATGTAATCCAATTTTTTTTTACCAGTTTGCAGTTTGACACTTAATAATATAGGAAAAAGTCAATAAACCAGCAACAAAATATAGATGGATAACCTTAAATCATGCAGAAAACTATGGGAAGTTACAAAATTATTAATCAAATTGCAATATAAAAGCTGACTTAAATTTATTAATTATCTATCATACTGTGAATCGTCCTTTTAGTGATTTTTGTGTATGAGGAGCACCAGGATTATGACGTTTCAATGACCAGCAATAGTCTGCCATCATATTCACATTCCATCGACCTTGGTATCGACTCTCAATTTCACAAATTTCCTGATGGAACCTTTCGCCCTGCTCTTCACTGTATGCACCACGATTTGAAGGAAAGTAGTCAACGTGGGAATCCAAAAGAGCAACTTGACACTTATGCGGCAAATCAAAGCCAGAAATTAGGCTATGATGTTCTTAACAAGAGTTTTGTAACTGTCTGACTTGAAGTTACCTAAGAAATTGTTGACAACATCTTTGAAAGCATTCCAGGCTTGCAGTTCAACTGTGGCCAATTTAGATGTAAACTCATTTTTCATTACTTCTCTGATCTGCAGCCCAACAAAGATACCTGCAGTCAACTTATACGTGGAAATTTTACAAATATACAAATATGGAGCCAGTATGGGCCATATTCTTGACAAAAAATTTCATTAACCCCAATTTGTACTGGTTATAATTCAAAGAACTGAGCAACAGTTTCATGTTTTCATAGTCTTTTTCAGTGTTACTGGCTGTGCCACTGAAAGTGATGATACTGTGTTTCTATTAAATAGAAAAACTGCTTTCATATTGCACTTTGATGAATCAATAAACAATCTCCACTGATTGGCATAGATGTGACAAGGCATTCAATTTTATTACAATATAACAAGTCTTGCTTACATGAAAAGAACTGTACAAATTCTGCTTCACAATATACTAGTTTCAGGAGTGAGAAGGTTTCGCTCTTGTAAGCAGTGTGCAAGCAGTTCAGCAGATAACTTTGAATGGTCAAGATATCGAACTAGATCATTAAGATCTTCCTGAGTAAGAAGTTGGGTGTGATTTCTGCACTAAAATCTGAATCAGGAACATCACCACTGTCTTCAGAACTTGAGCTGTCATAATTTTCAACACCATCTAGCTGAGTAGGAGGAGTAGACACAGGAATATCTTCAGTGTCCTACAGGCCTCAGGGCTGATGGTACATTAGGATATTGAATCTTGTTCCTACTCATCTTTTTGGATACAACAACATTCATCATGCAAAAAATAGCAGTCTGTCAGATGATTTGAAGGCTCACGCCAAATCATGGGCACACCAAACAGCAAACTTTTCACTTTACCTTTAAACCACTTGCCAAGAGTTACTTCACAAAGTTTACAAATGACATGAGGCACCATATTTTGACCTAATAGCCCAGTTTACATCCTAAGTATGCATGATAATAGTTCTTTATCAAGTGCGATATATTCTTCTTCTAAGTCGCAGTGTGCTTGAAGTCCCTGTAAGGATGAGATGAAATCTCTTAGATCCAATAAACCACTAATGGGATGTTTTTTATGGTGCCCTTCTTTCATCCCCACCATATCCGATTGTGCAATGGTCATAGAGGCACAGAGCGAGATATATATAAGGAACTTGAGCCAAGACCTGAAAAATTCCTTGTTCCTAACCAAAGATCGAACCAGATAATCTCAGGTCGACAGTTGAGCGCTTTACCGTACGACCATCCATCCCCCTCAGTCACAGTGAGAATTGTCCATAAACATAGCAGAACATGTCTGCTGAATTTGGACAATGTCTTGGCATTGTAAATCTAATTTACAAAATTAAAATCAATTAATTAAAATCTGAAACGCACAGCATTTAAATATTCATTTAAACTTGTATTCATTTAAAAACATGTATATCCAACCATGATATTGATATGATCACATATCATGGTCAGATATAAGCATAAACCTTGTTAACACACTTTTGTGGTTTTCTCATAAACCTGATGTGATACACACAAACCAAGCACATCAAAGTTTATCATTTTTAACAAGCTTTCAGAAATTCAAAATGGTTTACTTGCAGTTTTTTTCATGTAGACTAGTGTTATTAGAAAAAAAAATAAATACATTTTTAACATCATACCTGATCTTCACTGTGAGAACAAATAGACAGATTTTCAGCACTTGAAATATCTTCAAGTTCATCAAAATGTTTTTCCATAGTTTGTGGCATCAGCTGAATCTCTTCTTTTGACTTGAAATCCAGAGCAAATAAAAATGGTGGGAAAATTATCCCAAGAATCACCTTCAAATATAAAAGAAAAATGATAAGCAAAGTCTTTAAGTTTTTTTTATTATTCAAATTCAGTTTTAGTTTCTCAAATTTTTAACAGACCTTAACTGTAGAATATTTTCTCATTTGTAGTCCACCAATCCACAAATCATTGACCAGCAACTGGCAACATGTATGAGCAATAAATTGTCTGTGATTAGCAACTACAGCTAAGCCAAGACAAGTTTGGTCACTAAAGTTTTTCAATTCATAAGTAAGAAGCTGCTGAGTGTAGTCATCATCAACTTTGTAGCAATGATTAAGTAGCTCCAAGGCCAAAGCTAAAAACTCACTTTTATATAAAAAAATATATAATATAAATATATATTTTTTACATTTCATATTTAATAGGAAATTAATATTAAATAAGAAACATTAAATAGCTTTGGCAGTCTATAAGATTTTTATTAACTTATTAGAAAACATTAAAATCATTTATACTTATTGAAAAACATAGTGTACAAAATTAGTCAAAACTAAACTTAATAAAACATCATAAAAAATAAAGTAATGCTAAGTTTAAAAAAAAAAGAGAAAAAAGAATACAGCTATCTTACTCAGCATTAATTCTAAAAGTCTGTTCTATTTCCAAACCAACTTGTTCAGCTTCAAGGGCCATTGCAGTGTACAGTTTACCAGCAATTAAAGCCTATTATAATAAAATATCACATAATTTTCTGTTATTGAATAATACTGAAATATGCTAAGATTTTTCAAAGTAGAAAGGAAACAAACTTTAAATAATGTTAACATTGAAAAAAACACAGAAAGATGTAAATCAAGTCATTAGTCTTTTTATACTTTGAGCAACCTAATTCTAATCAGGTTAAGTCTGTGTGCAATATTAAGCTTCTACCTTAGCTAAAGGTTCTTCTCCATGCTGCCACATAAACAGTGCCATCTTTTGTCTTTTCATCAGCACTGCCCAGATCATGAGATCATGAAATGGATATGGAAATAACTCTTCTGCTTGTTTTTTGATTAGGACTTGAGGAATTGGGTCAATTAATGGTGCCATGGACAAACCCTTTTGGCCAAGTAAACAAAAGACAAATATAGTAAATTTTCATTTCAATACTATATTTAATTAAAAAACTGTAATGTGTCATATTTAAAAAACAAATTTAAAATAAAAGTATTTAGGAAAAGAACCTACTATATGTTTGAATGCATTGTATCTCTGTTTAAACATCTTACGACAATATGATGATCTAAATCCGCCACCTATCAAAAACTGAAGCACCAAGCCAATATCTGGCAGTGTACAGTAATAATTGGAGGGCACATGCTATCAGGATATAATAAAATAGAAGTTAAATAGTGACTTAGGATTTCATTCTTTTTTTTTTTCTGTAATGTTCCATAATTTATTATGATACTCATGGGCGTCGCTAGGAATTTTTCCGGGGAGGAGGGGGGGGCAAAAATTATCCGGGGGCGGGGCAAATAACAACTTTATGACATTTTTTTAAATGTAAGGGGGGGGGGAGCAAATGCTCCCCTCTTATATGACATGTTTTCAAAATGTAGGGGGGGGCAAATGCCCCCCTTGCCCCCCCCCCCCCCCCCATGAATACGCCTTTGATGATACTAACCTTTTTAACATCTCTGATCAAATAATGCAGTGAGTTTGAGGGACCTTGGTGCTGTTTAAACATTAATAGTTCATAATTTATAAAACATGTACCATAAATAATAAAAAAATCTAATCTACTAATAAAAAGAAATTCTCAATGCATAACTATTATTTTACTCTGATTGTTAACAACTTTTTTTAAACATGCTTATATGAAAAAGCTAGAAAAATGACAAATTTAATATAATTACTTACACAATTGTAAAGATCTTCTAGACGAGATATAGAAAGAAAAGTCTGCATACTGACTCCATTTTCTAGAAGTAGTTTGACAAAATCAACCCTGTCATTAATAAGGGCATTCATCATGGCTACTTCCAGAGCACCTTCCTAAAAGAAAAAAATAAAATTCAGTCATTCTTTTAACTAGGGCTTCTGATTAATTGCCATTAACGAGTTAAAGCTTAAAAAAATTATGCTATTAAATTTTTTAATGCAGTACCTAAATGTGTTAATAATAAGTGAGCAGCCACTTTCTGGCTATGCTGTTATCTTAAGAAGGAAAAGGTTATTAATTGAAATGTCATGGGAATAAACTGAACTAAATAAAAAATTTTATATACACATGGAAATGCATAATGCAGCTGTAACATTTTTAGAGACTTTTTATGCCAATTATTTAATGCTAGAAGTTACACTACAACTTTTTTATGCAGTAAAAATACTATATACAGCCACACATAAGTCATTTTAACAATATTTAGTGAATAAAAGTAATAAAATAATTGAAAATTGCTCTTTGGGAGTTCCACAAAGCTCATTGGAGAGCCAAAAGCAGCTCTAAGAGTCACATTTGGCTACCAGTGAAATATAATAACATACAATCTTATTTAAATACAAATAATAGCTTAATTAATCTGTGTTGATTTAACTTGAATTAATATTGATGAAATTTTAAATTATGCATTAATTTCAAAAAAAAAAAAAAAAAACTACTTGAACAGCAGCTTTACTTTTAACTAACCATAAAAGAAGATTTTTCTGGCAATCTAAAAAGTGAATATTTATTTTAAAAATGGTTTGGAGAATGCTTAACTTTATCAAGGTTACAGAAAAATTAAAATGTGCACATAGTTGATGAATGACACATATTTAAACAACTTAATTGCATACAGCTTATTTGTGGCTTTTTTTTTTAGAACAAGGAATAAAATTAGTTTAAAGAGAAGTGGTTCAAGTTTATAACAGATTATTTTAACCACAGTATCTGCACCTGTTGAAAATAATTTCTTGTTAACCACTCATGCAGTATCAAAGAAATAAGAAGCAATAAGTTTAGAATAAGCTATAAGCACTTAGCTAAACTTAGATACTTAAGCAAGTGGATCGTTTTACCAAATGAATCAAATCTTTCTCTGTGCCTAATTAAATGCATGCATATGAACAATTTGTTTTTAGAATTAAACTGTGAGGAGTAATGAAAAATGGATTGTTTACAACAGTGCTAAGCAAAACTCAGCCATACCAAAAGTCACTGGTGATAAAAACAATTCTATATTATGAATTGCAATAAATTTACAACAGTGTTACTTGCAAGTTGAATATTTTTAAACAGCTTAAAGAAGAAATGTAGAACATAGATAGCAAAAAAGAAAAGATACTATATTCCCTACAGGAAAATGCCTGGTCTCTGATCATTCAAAGGGTTTTTGAACATACAGTGGGTTTGTGTTTTAAGTCCAAGCAAGTTCAGTGACATACCTACATCTTTTGTGGGGCCTTGATAGTCATTGCATATTCTAATATAGTAAGGATGAAAGAAAAGCACTAAAAAACATATCTCATGAGTGATTTAAAGGATCAAGAGGGAAAAATCTTATCCTTATAGGGACTTTAATAATTCATAATCCACTTGATGAATTCATAAGAAAAGATAAAAAATAAAACTTCGAAGTTTTTTTAATATCAATAAGTTACTGGAAGACAAAGTTTTAAAAATCCCTGAAAGGGAAAAAATGGTACGAACTTAAATGTCAAAGATTGTCTGTATATAAAAATGTTGCCTAAAAAATTCCAACACTCTGGATGTTAACTTACCGGCCATTCTTGTCCATATGTGAAAATATGACTTCTAGCAATGTCCACTCTGTCCCATGTCAATGCAAGATTTAACTGATCAACAGGATTTTCAGTAGTTCCTAGATGAAATTTTAATAAGATAAATGAGTAAATGACCTGGATGTTTTGATTTTGCATGTTTTATGTTTAGGAAATAAACCTAATACAATATGAGGGATGGCACTGTTTAAAAAATTTAATATATTCATACCACTTTTTAAGAAACTTTTTTTTAGCTTTGATAAACTTTATTTTTGTATTAGATGCATTTTCAAAATAAATGAGTTTATCTCATAGATTTTGTCCTGACCTTAGCATAATTTATGCTGCAGTACTAATGCAAAGTTAAAGTATATTGTTAAAGGACATAATGAAACTATTTTTTCAATTTATTAGTCTAATGATAGTAGTTCGCAGTCAATATATATTTGCCCCTCATGTCTGCAAGGAGCAATACTTAAGGTTATATTTTTTTACCACCATTATAAAAAGGTTGATATATCATTATATTCTATATTTAGTGCAGATATAGTGAATGTATGTGCTTATATTGATTTGTTCAACAAAAACATCACTGTTTTAATCAATCTGAGCCAAATTTACACTTTTTTGTTACAATGTAGGTGGGTAGATTTTTTTTTCCAAGTTCTGAGGTGAAGCTTAAAAAATTGAATCAAGTTTTTTTTAAAGGAATGTCCAATGTTACATGGAAACAGCAACATAGTTTACTGACATTCAGTTCTATAAACAAAATTCACTTAAAGTTTAGTTTAAGAGTTGAATACTGAAAAATTTTTCATGTTCAATGTATGTATTATTTTGTAAAAGTTTCCTTAGCCCTAAAGGATCATCGGGGCATATAAAGTGTAGAATTTTTCTGTAATCACGGTATATGTAAACTTAGCATATACTTTACTTCCCCAACTAAAATCAGATACCCATTTAAAGCTGGGAGGGCTTTTATCAGGACCAGGAAAAATTTCTTTAGTTCTCACTGAGGATTGAACCTATTACAGTCAAGTGCTCTACCCCACTCCTCCACCTGTCCCTCCTATGGAGACTGTATGGCTAGTAAAATGCCCAGCCACCTTTTGTAAGGTGGGAGGACTTAACAACATTGATCAAACTCAAGAAAAACCCAGGGACTCACCAGGGTTTGAAACTCATGAAATTGTGTACGGCAGTTAAATGCTCTATCAATCTGCTATTTTGTCCCATTCCATATGAAGATTTTCTTTAAATTAATGTTTTTAGTTTATGAATGATTGTGTATTCATTTTGCTTTTCTTTGGTTTATTAATAGACCTACTCAATTTTTTTATTCACATATATATAATGAAAAATAGCAAAAGATTGATATTTAGATATACAGACATACATACAGATTGACAGATATTAGATAAGTTAAGCAAATAGAAGCAAAGATATGTATAGACATAAGACAGGTAGACTGAATCACCAATTATTGATTTCTAATATCTACAAGTGGAAAAACCAGAAGACCAATTTTATAAAAAAAACATCTTAGATCTTTATTTCTAGTAAGGTTTTAGAAGCATTCATGGGTAGGTAGGATCCATGTCCCATCTATGCACTATTTGCCTTCCAACACATTCCTGCGAAAGACTTTTAGTAATTACCAATTATTTAAAATCCCATGTTCATTTTAAGAGGTACAGTACTAAAATATTTTAGTATTTTTTAGTATTTTAGTATTTTTTTACACTAACCTTTAAGTAAAGCTGTTAGTATAGCCAAGTCAATATCCTTGGAATCCTCATTATCTCCCATCCTAAAGACTGTAATCTAAGATTTAAAAAATTAAGCAGAAATAAAAAAAATGTACTGTGAAACCTCAACATCAGTCAGGTTAGGCTGAAAAATGTTTGTTTCTGAAGTTTAAACCTATAACAAAAATAGATATAGCACAAACTTTGATTTATTTTTACCACAGCCCAAAACAATGTCATATTTAATGTAACAAAGCAAGGTCTAATAAAAAAACACACTTGTATGATAAATAGACAGAGAGTAAAAAATCACTCAAAAAGGTTCAGAATTTATTAGGTTTTCTAGATTTGTGAGTGTACTGCTAATCGCTTTTTCGAAGAAGCCTCCAAATGTAGTTGCCCATCATATTTTTGTTATGCTGTCCTTGGTAACGATGTTCAAACTTCAAGATATCTTGAAGAAAATGCTGGCCTTGCTCCTTTTTGTAAGCTCCCATGTTCTTTAATTCATCAAGATAAGCGTCATGGATATGGACTTTGAGATATATTCTGCATCCCATTTTGTCATATTTCTTTAAAAGAGCCTGAACCCAACTGCACATAGATCTCAGCCTTGTGATTACCATGAAGCCATGAACAACTGCTACAAAAGCCATTTTCTTCTTCCTGTTCAGCAGCTTGACAAACTCATTACATTCTACAATCTTCTTGATCTACAGTCCAAAAAAGATAACAGCCTTGGCCTGTACCTCAAACAACATTGGAAAAATATCTTGAAGATACTTGAAAGCTGCTGACTCCTTGTCAAGAGAAGTGACAATTGCTTGATTAGGCCTAACTTGATTTGCAGTGGTAGCATAGGCACTTTCTGAGGTTATATTGGCATGTCTCATTTGACATTGCTCTTCCCCACAGAGAACTTGGTCCGCTGTGGCCAGTTCTTTCTGTGATAGTGCACCTTAGCATCACAGCTGTCCCAGAAAGGAAAGAATGAAATTTTGTGAAACTGCCTTGAAGGTCCATCAGGTTACCAATGACCTCACATCCATTGTTATTATACTTCATAGCACTCTGCAAAATGTCGACACTGGTGTGGACCTCATCGAGTAGTTTTCTAGTAGTTCAAGAATATTCTAAAAAACTACTCAGCATTGAATGAAGAATTGTCTCTAAAACAGAAGAATTTCAAAATATCATCCTGATCACAGAACCAAAAATTGTGTGGAACAATAGCTATTGTCTGTTAGTTTTAGGCATAATGGGTTAGGAAAAGACACTTTTTACCCAGAAGAAAAAAATAAAATTGGTTATATATTGTAACCTATCATTATTTTTCTTTAATGTCTTCAACTTCAAGTAGGGTGAAACATCACCAAAAGCAGCAGTAGAAAGGTGAGCAATAATTATTTATCTCGAGGAAAAAGTCTATGAAATAAGTTTTTACTCTTTTACAGAATATACACATGATGATATTAGATGAATTAAGACAAATGCATAAACTTGCACAAAGTATCCAAGTTACCATCCAAGCAGATCCTATTCAGAGACTCATTTACCATAAACTTTGGTCAGGAATGAAATAACTTTTTTATGCTGAATCCAAGCAAACCTGTATTTATAAATACAAAATGGCTAGTAAACTGTTTTCTAACAATTATCTAACCATTTAGATTTTTTTCTAATTTTACAGAAACAGCTTAAAAACATACCATCTCAAAAAATTAATGCAACATGTAAATCCCAGACATTAGTTAATAATGTTAAATTTTAAGTTACATATTGAAATATCTTTTTTCTCTCTTAGCTCCTTGTTTAGACCTGTTTGTTACTGTGCATCAAGCTTAATGAATAAATATATTTTAAAATTTTAATTTTCTATTTTGAAATGAACAAATTATTTCAACACATGTACAAAAAATAAAAAAGACAAAAAACAAAGCATAAATCAACCCAGACCTCAGTTAAAACTTATCTGCATTATTGACCGCACATATAAGCCATGAACATCCCCAAATTATAGGTTGGAATGAGATCTCTTTTTTTTTAATTAGATGTAAACCTTTTTTTTTATCTGATTCAGACATTTTTTTTCATCATCAATATTTTTTTCAAGTTAACCAGAATGGTCCAACAAGTAGGCTTACTCCAATGGATGCACATTTTTATATTCAATAAATGCTATAAATGATTACCAGTTCTTTTTTCTTCACACACAGCATCAACTCAATGAAAAGTTTTTCAGTTTGCTCCTGTGTATACATAAATGTCCGCTGTATTGTGAGAATCAGCTGGTCTCTTAAAGATTCTGCCATTGTTCTATAATCAAGAAAATGAATTTACATTACAAAACATGTTACTAAATTACTTTTATTCTCATCTAAAATTAAAGATTTAAAAAAAATTATTTAATTTTTTAATGATTGAATAAAACAAATGCACACGTTTGTCAATGATTACAATGTAAATAAATTAATAGTGTATTGCATATTTATATTGGCCTAAATCACTTTTCAAAGTAATAACAATGAATGTACTGTCATTCAATTACATCAAAATCAATAGATTAAAACAAAAACATGTTTCTCTCAGTTATTCTAATCAAGAATACCCTTAAAAAACGTACACCCAGATCTAATTTCGAAGTAATATTTTGAACAGATATGTACTAACCCATCATCCATTGTGTACTTGTGAGCAAAAGCTAAAAGATCTGCAGCTTGACCACTACCATCACATACAACAACAGGAACTGGAGGTGTGTCTGTCACATATTCTAATACAGAACGTATAGTGTTGGCCCCACCCTCAAGTACCACACAGATTACAGGTACAGAATGGCCTCTAAAACCACTGCCTAGATTTAAACAAATACATTTAAAATTTGAAATTCATTGAATCTTTTTAAATTTGATTTTACATCAGGTTTTGTGAACCAAACCAAAAAAGTCTACTTGTAGGTTTAAAAAATGGTTTCTGCTAGTCATCAACAATATCCATATGACTTCTTAAATTTGAACCTTGTGTACAATAAATCTCTTAAATCAAAGAAAGCAAAGTTTCCAGTGAATATTTTTTTAATGTTGATAATATTGATTTTGTTTATCATCAAGCCTAATTATAAATTAATAAAGGTAGGAGAATATTTAACAGTAGCCACCCATTTGAAAAACTTCTAATGAAAATGTCTTTAGACTATACCTTTTTCCCAAAAACTTGATATTAGGTAAGTCTGCCAAATATGTACATTTATAATTGTATTTATAATTGTAACAATATAATTTTAAAACAGTCAATTGTAACTTGTTTAATCTACCAAATAAGCTTCAGTCAACAAAGTGTAATTTTCTATCTGGTGCAAGGGGGTGCAAAACCTAGGTAGAATCGTGGCTTGGATGCATAATTTGGACCCAAAGAAATGTACTTTCATTTATAAATATTATGTTGAGTAATTAAAGCTGTGTAAACATGTAGCAGTAAAGCTAATGGACAGCACTTTGGAAAGGTAAAGTAGATCTAGTCTAGGAAACTTATAAAGATTCTCTGAATACAAGAATGATTTCTGTTTAGATTTTGAAATATGTCTTTCCCAGAAATATAGCTGGATAATTTCTTAATATGCTGATAGTTTTACACTTGTACTAAAACTACCAATAATGATTGGTCAGGGAAGAGCAGTTCTTACATTCTGGGGTGCCCTAGGCAAAGTTACTTATGAAGGAAATACTGACCATCTCTTTATGTAAATATTCACATTTTCCCAGAAAATACATTAATGTCAGATAAAAATATATACTTATTGCTGCATATATAACTTAAAGTCAATGTAACAGGCTATTTTCTTATAGGGTCAAATCTAAAATAAGTTTCACCAAAACTTTTCCTTTAAAACTAAAAAAAAGTGCTATTAAACCTGATTCTAGTTTTCCTCTACAGAAGAATGACTGATGTAGAGGAAAAATCAATCTCAAAATTGATATTAATCCAAAATTAAAATAACTAAATTCCAACTTAATTGTCAATTTGTAGAAACATAGCTCTTATTAATTAAGTATCAAAGTAAAATTTTACATTTTTAAATTGGTAATGATTTTCTATAGTTTTATAAACAATTTGCAAGAAAACAATTGAAATGGTTAACTTAATGATAATTAAAACAAATTAGGCAATCAATGTTTTTTTTAATCTGCACATGTCGGTTATTCCAAAAGCTTAATTGGGGAGGGGGGAGCTAAAATTGTTTGCACCTGGGTAGCAGATAGGCTAGGCTTGGCCAAAGATTTTTTTAGATGAAATTTTCAAACTGTTTTCAACAGCTATATCTACAACTTTTAAAATGAATATCATCAGTGAATTTTCATTTCTTCATTCAGTTAAAAGCTTGATCTGTCTGCCATAATATATGTATTGTTCTAAAATTATTACTGCCATTATATCAAAGATGCTAGAGAAGTGGTTCTCAAATTTCGCAATTTGCAAATCACTTTATAAAAACCTGTTCAGTTTTCATAGTAGCCTAGTTAATAGTACATTTTCTAGATTATAGTAATAATTAACAATTTTGCTAAAACCACTTCAAATTAGGCCACAACCTACTTGTAGGTTGGATCACACATATAACGAACTATTGTGTTATAGCATTAAGGTTAAAAAAAAATCAAGTTATTTTGCCAAGGTTATTTTTTTTCTAATTCTTTTAGTCTTTATACAAATACTAAATTTAAAAGAAATAGACATATTTCGTCATGAAGTCCAGTACCTATGCCAATTTTTTGCTGAGCAATGTACTTTTCAAATCTCCTCCTAAACAAAATTTCTCCTCCATATTTATCAACAGTTCCATTGTCTACCAGCAAAAAATATGAATGATTGTTATTTAAAACTAAAGAGTTAGATTTTGTAGATGAAACACAGTGATAAGGAACAACTTTCTGTAATAAAAAAAATAAACAATTTGATCTTAAAACATCAATTTATAATGAAATGCTCTACTGTTAATAAAAAGTTAGGAAGATTTAAAAGAATAAATTGACCTCATTAGGAAATAAAAGTTGGTCACTTACTTCTCTCCCTTTTTAATTAAATTCATTTAATAAAGAAATATGTCACTTAAAAGGAACACAAACATAAAATAGTTTTAGTAGTAAATTATTTTCATCTTAAATATCATTATTATGAATTTTCGTCTTACATCTTGACCTATTAAAAACTCTTTATTTTCGACTATTCCCCAAGGTGTTATACCAATGGCGACCACTTTATTTCGAGTCTTTGTTGTTCTGTCACTGATGGCATCTCCAACATGTTTTGTAACACCTTTGAAATAAAATAATTTTTTATGCTTATATTTTCATCAAATCTATGACATTATACAACCAAAAAAAAGGAAAACTGACTAAATGGAAAATTTTCTAATGATTGAAAAATTTTATTATTGGCCAAAGCAAAACGCAGGACTAAAATTGTCCAGTAAATTCAATGTAAAATAACATACAATTTACTTTATTTCTAAGGTCAAGAGATAAACACTAAGCCAAGCCAATCTATCATTCTAAACATTATCTGTTATTATAAATGGCTTAAATCAAGCTGATATTAATTGAAATGCTGAATATTGTGAAAAACTATAATAATTTTATTTTGTAAGGTTTTTTTCTTTAAATTCTATAACTTGACTCTATTTGAATGAATTATTTGTGCTGAATCAAATCTCTTTTATCAATAAGAAGTTTAACTTTTTCAAATTCTTCAGAACTAAAAGTACTCTTACTTATTTAGAAGTTAGATACTAATTGTAAATTTTTTTGTGTTAAATGCAAACAAAATAAAAATCAGTTTTTGGGATTTTGAGATTTCTTTGTAGCTTAACCTATGTACTCTTTCTAAAAGAAATCTTTTAATTTACAAATGTTTTTATATTTAAGCAGCTTAGCTTTAAAAAAGGGAAAAAAGTTATTCTTACCAGTATTAGCACCATTTGTGATAATCCATGCCCCTGTGGTTCTTGCAGCTTTCAGCAAACCTTTTCGGAAGACTCGTTTTAACTTCATTAGAAGCTCAAAGTTTAAAATTCCTCCATGAACAGTTATAAGCAGTTTAGGTAGATCAAGTCCCCATTGCTATAAAATATGATTATTGTATGTTATAGTAAATTATGAAAAAAAATACTATATATACAATTTCTACAACACAGCTCATTATGAAGGAGTATCCTAACAAACCTTTGAAAGTAAGGAAAGAACATTCTCCTGTCTGGTATCTAAGCTACTCATCCTCATGTATTGAGCTTTGCTTGGATGAGGGCCACTCTGAAATTCAATTGTTCCAAACGCATCTGTAGGCTTAGAGTCAGTATGTTTCAGAGGATGCCATTTCTCTATATTATCAGCTTCCAGCCTGGAAGCCCCTATTTGTATGTGCCAGTGCTCACTTCTTCCACAACAACATCTGATGGTTTAGTTACCATTTTGCCAAGCAATGATAAAAAAAAATCAAGCTCGTGATAAATATAAATGTTATTTGCAATAAAATTAGGTCACAATCCATACTACAGTACTTTAAGAAGAATTTTTATTTTATTACCCTACAAAGAAAACCTTGGTTTCCATTTATTTTAAAACCCTTTTTTAATTATATTTTATGACCTCTTAGCAGCCCCGTAGCCAAGGGGGGCACCAGGGGACCGTGCCCCCCCCCCCGCTTAAAAAAGAAGAAAAAGAAAAAATAAAATGTAACTAAAATGAGAAGGCACCCCCTTGCTGGGTATTGGTGCCCCCTGCTTACTTTGACCTGGCTACGGGCCTGCCTCTTAGTACAGCCCATTTTATTTTGGTCAAAGCAATATCCCAAGTTTTTTTTTGCAGCTGTCAAATTAAATAATCTATTGTGACCTATGATTCAAAAGTTTTCTACCTTTAGACTAGCCATACAATCCTACTGTATGGCATATCTACTAGAAAAGGTTACAAGATGGTGATCATGGAATCCTCTAGTTTTTAATTTATAAAGGGACATTTTTGTCTGAATTCACGTTACTTAGATTACAATAAATTGCATATTTTTAATTAGGGAACTATCAGAAATACATTTTAAATCAAACTGAACACAGGATTTATAATAGAATTCACACCCCCCCCCCACCTCTAATAATAGTGATTAAAAACAATAGAATGTCCCTTTGTATTGTGAAAGGCAAACCACATTAGTAAATTATCTTGACCATCAATATTATTCTATAAATGATAATTCGTACAAGAATTCAATACCTTGTGCTATCTCTAGGTGATGGAATAAACTTGATACATTCTCGTTTCAGGAATGTTTTTTCTACCCAAGATCTCTTGCTCTAAAATTGAATTATAAAGACATTTAAAAACTAATACAGACAAAATATAAATATATTTCAAAATTCATGAGAATTTTAGAAATTGCTTTAAGCCAACGATTCCCAGTCTATGGAATGCTTTAACCTAGGTTAAGGGAAAATTACATAGATGACTGCAGAAAATACCAAAAAAAAAAAGTGATGGGAAGCCACACTTATAATTTTATTAATGATAATTTATATAAATATTTGTATGATCTAAGGAATTAAATTTTTTTTTTACTTTTTAGAGCATTTAAAGCTCATTTAAAAAAAAAAAAAACGTTTTTTCGTGCATCTTTTTTTTTTATATATACGTAACATTATTTGTTTGGGCTTTAACAGCGGGGCCTTAATTCAGGGCCGTTCTTGTGGATAATCAAACATGGGGTTTTATTTTTCCAACCACAAAGAGGAGCAATTAGAGACTTTATCGGCAGAATTAGGAGTTGCTACTGTTGAAATCTTATTTTTTTCACCTCATTGTAACAAAACTAAATCGTTCGTTCCAGAACCGCAAATGACACTCGCTTTAGGCACTGCAAATGACACTCGCTTTAGGCACTGCAAATGACACTCGCTTTAGGCACTGCAAATGACACTTGCCCTAAGCCCCGAGTAATGCTAAGGCCGACTCCAGACCAGAATGCACGATACAAACACACTTATGCGTCTGGTATTTCTAGTCACACAATTTTTTTTTTACACACGATCGAGTAGAACTAGAAAATGACAAAAAAAATGTGATCGGTAGCCTATCAACAGTGGCGTCACTAGGGGGTGCGGGCCGCACCGGGAGACACCCTTTTAGGGCTGACACCAAAAGAACAATTCTAAATTAAATAGAAAAAACTCGGTATCGTCGGTTTTATAACCGATCGTAGTTAAAAACATGAGCAGTAGCACAGGGTGTCACCCTACATAGAAGTAGCACAGGGTTCCACCATATAGAGCAGTAGCACATTGTGCCACCATGCAGAGCGTCTGGAACTTGTAAATGAATACAGTTCAAAGTGATCGGATCAACCTTGAGTTTTTTAGCAAACGTTCTAAAAGAAAAAAGGGGGACGCATGTAGTCATGTGGTTTCGAGAAATCGGAGACGTACATACAGCCCCGTAGCGTGAAAATTCTAGAGCAGGGGCCAGGCATTCTACAGCAGGGGCCAGGCAATAGCGGGGGGGGGGGGGCAGGTAATACATTTTACTAAGTAGAACAAATAAGCAGAGGGGGGCCAGACAAAACGCAGGGGGGGGCCCGCCCCCTGCCCCCCCCGCACGCTACTGGCCTGCGTACATGTAGTTTACAAACTCAGTTTAATGAAAGTAATATACATCTTTGTGAAATAGAGTCAGTTACACGATCGTTTTTATCGGTGGATTATTTTTAAGTAAATTCTCTCAGGTCTAGTGCAGGAAAATTCGAAATATGTTCCATTGCTCATGGAGCGGGGTGGACAGGGCCGCCGGGACACCGGGAAAATTCCGAGTGGGCCGCCCTGACCGGTGGGCCGCCAGGACCGGTGATAAAATAATTAATAACTAATATGCGGTGATACTAGAGACAACTACCAAAATGGCGGTCCATAATGTCCAAACCAACAGCGGCCGCACTCTTACGTCAATAAAGAGCTCCGTACTAGGGATGTTCGCGGTTAATCGCCATGTTAGAATTTACATCTTCCATTCTACTTCCGCTGAGTTTGCTTTGATAAAAATTCTTTTTTATTTGTTAGTTAATTATAAGTAGTATTAATTAAATAAAATATTTTACGGTTATGAGTGATATAAATTCAAAATGTAAATGTAAAGGTGGTGCGGAGAACTTAAGAGATAAGAAACTAAAAATTATTGGTAAAGATGTTGCTAAATGCCGAAACCTAGTCGATTTATTTAAAGCCACTCCAATTCAAACTAAAGACACCGTCTCTCAACAACACCTTCTACAAGTACACAACCCGACACAAATCAAAGCGATGACGACAATCAGCATTCATTAGTGCCAACAAACTTGATTCCCACCCTACATTTAGAAAATGTTACGGAGTTAACTGACAACACAATATTTATGAAACCAACGCTGGCAGGGGCAGATCTAAATCCTGAAAATGATACTTCAGTTATCGATGATAAAAACACCAGTTACTATTTCAAACGTCCTCGACAGAATACTTTACAATAATTTTTTTTTTAATTTCACCCAATACAACCAAGTGCGAGTGAAATTGATCTACCGTTTACAAATGCACATCGAGTATTTTTCAGAAGCAATGGTATCAATAGGAATTGGGTGTCATACTGTAAAGAATCTAAAGCTTTGTTTTGCACAGTATGGTTAGCATATGAATTCCTGGAAACGTGCATCAAAGATTAGAGAAGTGTGTGGAAGCTTATATAATGTCTGTAAGTGAAAGAGACATTGATAGCATTTTATTCTCTCAGCAAAATAAAAAAGGTGCCAACAAGTTCAAGAAAAGAGACAAGTGCTGGAAAGAGAAATTGAGATTCTAAAAATGATTGGAAAACGTGGTCTTAGTTATCAGTCAAAAAATGATGCTGCCTATACATTAAACGACGATACAATCGATCATGGACATTTCTTGGAAATATTATTACTCTTGTCAAAATTTGACCCAATAATTAACAAAATATCTTGATATGGTTGTTGAGAAAAGTAATGACAGACGTGCATCTAATTTGGCGAATAAGGGGAGAGGAAATTTGATTACCCTTATATCGAAGACGACATTGAATTATATCATTGATGCAATAAGAAAAATAATAAAGAAAACCATTTCGGAGGAAATTAATCTGCTGGTGTGTTTTCAGTTCAATTAGATACAACTCAGGATGTAAGTGTGAAGGACCAATGTTCAATAATTATAAGGTATGTAACAGATAAATTTCATGAGCGATTGATATGCGTTGCAAACTGTACATCTTCTACTGGAAAAGAGAAACTCATTCAATGTAACATAAATATTGACTATTGTGTCGGTAATGCTACAGATGGGGCAGCCAATATGCAAGAACAGTACAATGGGTTTACTAAATGGCTGAGTGACGTTGCACCTCATCAAATTCATGTCTGGTGCTACGTACATGTATTGAATCTTGTCCTAAGTGATACTACTCAATTAGCCTGTTTCAACTGCTTAACGCATGTGCGGTGTTCTTTAGAGAATCGTATAAAAGAATGGATGTTTGGGTCGAACACCAACAGAAATCTAGACACCAAAGATTAAATATTATTGGTGAAACGCGATGGTGGGCCAAAGAAAGTGCGTTAAAATTTTTTTTGTAAATTTTGATAATCCAAACTCATGATTGTTCATTGAATTGATTTATACCTTACATGAACTAACACAATCGGACGTATTCAATGCAAAAATCAGGGATACACAAACTTTACCAGATAAGTTTATCAAGTTTGAAAAGGTTGTCACTGCAAAACCATACTTAAGAATACTCCAGCACGCAGGATCGCTTTCTAATTATTTACAAACCACCGGAATGGATGCACTGCAAGCATACCGTAATGTAGATTGTACTGTTAAGTTATTAGAAAATATTTCAAGAGATTTCGATGGTGTTCTCGACAGTGCCAAATGATTTGTTTCCTGGGCTAATAACAAGTTGGAAGAAGAATTTGTTGAAATTACCATTAAGGAAAATTTATAGAGAAACGTTTACACAAATCAAAAGCGATGTCGGATGAGAGAAGAACGCACGAGGTAGTGGGAAATAATGCAGCGGACAGATATCGCATTGAAGTTCATAACTGCATCTTGGACAAAATTGTAAAAACTATTGAAAAGCGATTTTAAAGTCACGATTCCTTATACGCAGATATTGCCTGTCTTGATCCACAGAATTTTGAGGATATTAAACAACAAAATTTGGCTACATCAGCGATGCAGCGCCTTAGCAGTATTCTCGTTAAATTCGATGAAAGCGCCACAGCGACTATTCTCAGAGACGAGCTAACTGACTTTGCGCAGTAAAGGGACAAATTTAAAAATTCTGTCTCCGACAAATACCTTCTCCAAATGTTCGATGATTCAGTAGAGGACAGCGTCAGTGAAGATTCGCCACATGAACTCTGGGACGACCAAGTTGTGGATAAGAGTGAGAAATTTCAAAAATGCAAATTTTGCAAAAAAAAAATGTCCTGTTTGCTGCATTTCTGTACTACATAAATACAGTTTCTATGGGCAAACATATAAATATCTCTTTAGTGCATATAAACTTTTATTGACTCTGTTTTCTACCCAAGTAGCTTGTGAGAGATCTTCTCTAAAATACATTAAGAATCGCTTGCGAAGCTCATTGTCTTCTACACACCTTGAAGTTTTTATGCTTATGTCAACAGAAACCGATGTTTTAAGTGAACTAAATAGTGACACAATTATAGATCATGTAGCCGAAATGGCACCCAGCTTAAAGAAGTTGCTTATAATATAAACACCATCCCAGTGACTCCGAATAAATTGATTTATAACTTGAATTGACGCATTCTTGATATTTTATATACAATTATAAATTATATATTCCATTTATCGTTTTTTTGTTACTGTATATTGTAATTTGTAAAATGACCCATGACTTTGGAGGCCTCGGCCTTCAGGTGGTTTGGATGGGGAAAAAATGTTCAAGGAAAATAAAATTCATGAAGATAGGGCCGCTTTTTGTTTTTTTTCCCGGGCCGCTTGAACACCCCAGTCCACCCCTGCTCATGGAGGAAGTCTGGGGGGGGGTGACACCCGAAATTTTCCAAACAGGGTGACATAAAATATAGTGACGCCACTGGTTTAGATATATATTTTTTTACTAATCCACCCTATTGGTCCGATTTTCTTTTTTACATGAAGGCGGCTAGACGAAAGCCGTACTAGTAAAAAAAAAACTTTTATAGATAAACATGGAACATTACAAAAAATGGGCATGATTCCCAAGGTGACTACGCCACAAAGAATAAAGAAACCTAACAACTTCAGCGTCCATGTCATTCCATTGACAAAACTCAACAACTGAAATAAAAAGGAACAAAATAAAATTGTTTCGGGGTATAAGATATAAGCAACAGTAGTCCTTTTTATTTTGTGACGGTACGCACCGGTACGGCGTACCGGCACCTTTTTCAACGTGGGAAAAAAAATTATTACTTTTCTTGTATTTTAACGTTTATTATTAATTTATTATATTATTAATTTGTTAAAATTGTATTATTTTAAAATTGTGCGCAGTAACAACTTAACTAGACGCTGGGTTTTAGCTAAAATTTAGGTGATCCATCACTGAGTACCGGAACCTATTTGTTTACAAAAAAAAAAGAACTGGGCATCAGTAGCGGCCGGAATGCCCCGCGTTTGGAATTTTTGTTAAACAAACTAACTAAACTAAAACTATGTCCTGCATATTGCTGAGGCCGACTTGGTATGCACTGTTAAACTGGATATTTTAATTTTTTTTGTTTAAAATACTATTCCGAAATCTCTATTTTTTTTCAGATAATATAAAAAGTATGTGTGATTCAGTCAGTGTTAAATTGCACATATCTGTCTAATTTTACAGCGTTTTTGGGATTTTTTGCCTTAGTGCATGCGTGACTGGCACATTCTGGCCTTTATCGTGGCACGGAATATCAGCAAACATGTCCGGAATAAAATGTAAAATGTAAAATTTAACTTTTAGAAGAACATATATATATTTATTAAATTTATACGTAAACAGGTTATGTTCGTTTTTTTTAAATAAAGGTATGAGAAGTTAAAATGTTTATTTCAAGAAATGAATCTTAAATCAAAGCAGTTGTCAATTTATAAGGGGGGCCTAAGCAACAATACTTGTCGGGGCTTCTATAATATCGATTTGATCGGACATTGTACTGGAATGAGGCTCTTTAGCAGGATTCCCTAAGCATCTGTCTGTAGTTTGCCTATCCATAAACAGCTTATAGATAGGCCATAGCCCAGGTCTAGTCAAGATGCTAGGAATTAAAAAAAGAAGGGATAATGTGTTAGGAATGAATTCCTATTAGAAAGAACTCTCCAGGAAAATTTAAGGAAACAAAACACACAAATTAACTTTTGAAAAATACATAATGGAAAACTTAAACATTCCTGATGCCCTGTTAAACCATCAATGTCCGACGGGTGGTGCCTGGGCTCCTCCCTGTGAAACAATGCAGACCAGTGGTTCTGAAAGTGGAGGCCGCAACGCAATAGTGAATCTCGAGCTAATTTGAACTAGGTCTCCAAAAATTGTAATTACTTCATCTAGAATATATCTAATTAATGTTTTCTTTCCTTTACCACTTTTTAAAGTGGATCGAAAAAGTCGAACACGTGTCCAATGATGTATTGGTAAAATAAGAAGTAAGGGAAGGCATAGTGGGAGCAAACAAAAAGTGGGAGTTGTCGGGACATGAAAAAGTACTAGAACGCGTTCCGGTCCTGAAAAAAAGGTAATGTAACGTCGTTCCACCGCGTTCCCCTCCCAATACACCACTGCACGTTTCTTAGTGGGTTGCGAATGGCAAAAGTTTGAGAACTACTTGTGTAGACAATCTAATGTGCCGATACAAAATGTCTATTGTTTTCTGACAACGAAGATATCAACAAATCAAAACTGTTCATCGTGAATTAACTGTTTACATCAACATTGTAAACCTGTTATAAATCAAAAGTTGGAGATGGGTAAGGGGGAATGCAGTAATTAAATGTACTTACTATCACCATACACAGCCAGCCAGTGTTAGACTAATGCAAGATAACGCCAATATGGATTAATTATTTCATTTATTTCGATGCTTACACCATAATTTAGTAAATATACTTTCCGTAAACATTTGTATAATGTTAGCCTTATGAAATATGTTTTTACTTTTTAGTATATTTTAATAGGTCTTTTTGTGAATTTTTAGAGCATTTTCGAAAAAAAATGCTCTATTGTCCCCGTTTTGTCTGTCTGTCTGTCTGTCATCACCCTAGATCTCAACAACCATAAGTCCTAGACCCATGATGTATATATCATTTTGTAGGTCTTGGCCTGCCAAGAAATGCCTTTTTTCCATTTTGCGATCTGACCTCTCAGGGCCGTAAAAGGGGCCTTAGTACCGTTTTTTACTATATAAGCTATATTAATAAAGGAGCGCCCATTCTCAGCAACTATAAGTCCTAGACCCATGATGTATATATCATTTTGTAGGTCTTGGCCTGCCATGTGTACATCAAAAGTTCATTTCGCGATAGGACCTCTGAGGGCCGGGCTTCAGGGCTCCTAAGGGGCTTATATATTATACATACACCTTGTACGTTCAATAACCCATTCATTTGGTGCGAAATACTGCAGCACGTAGTTTCACCAAGATTTATTAAGAAACTCATCAAATGAAATAGTAAGCTTGTGTTCTGAGTTTAATTGAAAGCATAGATATATAAGACTAGATCGCTTACGGGCTATGTAAACGTGTTATATGGTCGGTCCCCGAATACAATGAGTATAACCTATTTATTTTTACAAATTCTTTGCAAATATGATGACGTAGTACGGAAGTACGCATAGATTGCATAAACAAATAGCAAAAAAAAATAAAGAAATTTACTCTTCTCTTTTTGAAGCTAGGGTCCGCACATAAAACACTTTTTCGGTCTCTGTTAAATAAGCATAAGCGATCTAGTCTATATATCTATGATTGAAAGTATCAGAGCTATGCAACAATTGACGGAGTTTTCGGACGATTAAATGACTATAATTTAGAATGTTTTCAATTATGAGTCCTATTTCAGTAACCACAAACCACTTGTAGTTAGATTTAAGAGACAATAATTTTTTTTTCAAATATAAAGAAACATCTTTATAATTTTTTTTTTACAGATATATGCATTACACAATTGAATTTATAAACATTTCCAAAATTTACAAATATTTACTGAAAGCTAACAAACGTACTGATACATAACACGAAAATGCGCTAACACGTCCTGTGTCCAGAATGGAACAGGCTTAATTGCTTGTTTTTTTTTTTTGCATGAGCGGTGTGAAATTAGAAGAGTAAAAAAAAAAATCTGTTGCCTTATATTTTTTTATACTTTATATTTTTAAACTAAATTCACTTGCTAACGTGTATTGTCATCAATATTACACAAGTGTATACAATTACTAATATATTGGGCTTCAGGAAGTTACTAATAGTTGATTTAAAATACCCTTCCCCTCCAAAATAAAAAAAAACTACCTTTTTGTACTATTAACATTAAAAAACTATTATTAGAACGCCCAGACATAGCAAGTAAAAATAAAAGTTTAAAAAACAAAGGAAATCTGGGATATTTACCACATCTATTGTGAATATATCTGGGGGCATGGTGAAAAAGCTGCTGGTGGAGGAGAGAGACCGCAGTTCTCCGCCACTTTTATTCCAGCCGTTGACCAGGGTGTCATTTCTTTGACGGCGACGCCAGTCAAGTCTGGAGATTGGAGGCTTTAATCCATTCGATGACTGTCTGGGTGACGTGGCCGCCGCGCCCTGTGTCTGCTGAGTACTACTCAGACTATCCGCCGCCTTCTGCTGACAACAAGAAGTGAAGTGAAAGAAGAGTGTTCCATGTGAGAGGTTTCTTTTCTCTAGCAATACTAATTGTTCATTATTTTCCCCCTGTATTTCTCGATGTTGTTGCCAATTTACGGTGAGTTTGATATTCAATGCACAGCCTGCCATTGACCGAGTCATCACAATGCCAAATAACTCGATTCGATACAGCGGTCCTCAATTACTGTCGCAACTGTGCCTCAAAGGGTGCAAACGTATCTCCGCGGGTACCCCTCAGACATAAGTTCGCAAATAAATTTACTTATTTTCAAAATGGAATGTGTTTGCCTTTCTAAATGCAATACTGCGACACATGGTTTTGTGATGGGTCTTCAAACTCTTGGGTTTTTTTTAATCGAAAATTATATGTCGCCTAGTACCCTGTAAAATTATATGTCACCTAGTACCCTGTAAAATTATATGTCGCCTAGTACCCTGTAAAATTATATGTCGCCTAGTACCCTGTAAAATTATATGTCGCCTAGTACCCTGCATAATTATATGTCGCCTAGTACCCTGTAAAATTATATGTCACCTAGTACCTGTAAAATTATATGTCGCCTAGTACCCTGTATAATTATATGTCGCCTAGTACCCTGTATAATTATATGTCGCCTAGTACCCTGTATAATTATATGTCGCCTAGTACCCTGTATAACGCCTCCCGTACCCCCTTGGGCTACGCGTAGTGTTGTTTTAGTCCCAGGTCATATTTTAGTTTCAGTTTTTATTTCGTTTTTTCTGTAATAATTTCAGTTTTCGTCTAGTTTTAGTCTTGCTTCTAATTTTAGCTTTAGTTTTAGTTCTCGTTGACGAAAAGTTAACATTTTCGTTAACGAAGGTTTTAGTTTTAGTTTTCGTGAACGAAAGCAACACTATATTTTAGTTTCAGTTTTTATTTCGTTTTTTCTGTAATAATTTCATTTTTCGTCTAGTTTTAGTCTTGCTTCTAATTTTAGTTTTAGTTTTAGTTCTCGTTGACGAAAAGTCAACATTTTCGTCAACGAAGGTTTTAGTTTTAGTTTTCGTCAACGAAAACAACACTAGCTACGCGTAGCCTACCATCGGTTGACAGCCTCGGATTTAATTTGTGTAAAGATACCTGTTTCAAATATTTCAAATCGGCTTTCAAGTATGTACACATGTGTACAATTATAAACACTTGTATTTAAGCAATGTTCTACTACTTGTCAAATGTGGTTAGCTTAATTTTTTTTAAAGCATTAAAGTTAAACACCCAAGTGTTGTCTTTGAATATGTTGAATTTTGTTTCTTATAAAACCAGTGAAATGTATGGTTTTCAAAGAAAAAAAATTGGGAGTTGTTTTCTATTTACTCAAAGAAAATATCCGCATAAATAAGTTATAGATATTTTTTAATTTTTTTTATATATGTTATATTTATTTTTCAATTTTAATTCAAAAATATATTTTAAAAGGTATAATGTTTTTTAAATGTTATCTAAAATATAACTGGCCATTAGGATAAAATGTAGAAAAAATAAACTTTAAAGCTATTAAATAATAGATAGGCACTAATAATATTTTACAGCTAATACCTTTGATTAGTGTAGCCTACATGTACAATGGCCATACTATTTAACTCCACTAAATCGATCAATTTTGTTTGTATTATTATATAATAAAAGCCATATTGCAAACTATACTACTATAGTGCTGGTAATACTTCCGGCTCATTGTTTAGTCTGTAAAATTTAAAACAAATCATGTGCGAAGCAGGGCCGCTTTATCATATACAGATTTTTCAAGGGCCTTCGAAAGCAAGAATGGCAAATAAGTGCCCGAGGATTCTTGAAACATATTAAAAAATGAGATCGGGAAGGGCCTACGACTTTGAAAGTGCCTAGGGCCTACGATGACCTTAAAACGGCCCTGGTGGGAAGTTAAAGTTATAAACGTGTCGTTTACAACGATCAGCAACTGACGCTTGATATTTTCTACTCGAAGTTAAAAAGTTGCCGCTGTGGGGTGTCGGAAATGGTATATTTTACATATAGTATTATATGGTTTTCGAATGGGGGGAGGGCGCTAAAAAGGTATTCTGCACAGGGCGCGAGTTAAGCTCGCAAAAAGTTTTAATCAAACTAACAAATGAGACAAACAATTTCATTTAGATCTCATAATTAGCAAACTATACAGTGAATTATATAAATATATGGTACTCTTTATTAGTTCACATTAATACACTTTATTATATAACTACAGTGACTATATCGGGGAAAAGGATTCTTGAAAGAAAAATACATGTCATGACTTACCACAGGACGAGATCGTGAAGGATCCGATCCAGAGTTCTCTTAAACGTGTAATGATTTCTTATTCGAAGCCATCCCAGCGGATGTAGTTCACAATAGCTGGTAACAACATAGGATACAAATTATACTACATGGTATTCTTGTATGGTATTGTTGTATCTATTGTAATTTATGATACAACAAAATTATAACATCAAAATATTCTGGACTTTGACGGCTCTACTAATTGCTAAATTGAATAAAGTATACTTCCAATTAATCTTTTCTTAAACTTACTGACTGACAAGTCGCAAGATAAATATGTGAGACTAATAATCCATATTGTCGATCACGCTTTTGTACTCATTTCATTCCTATACATTGCGCATGATCTACGGCAGTGGTGGCGAGCCTATGGCACGTGTGCCACAGTCGGCACGCGACTAAAATATTACTTCATTAATCAAATGTGACACAAGATACAGACTGACTGATCACTTGAGTGCTGCATTTGATGCCCAAATTAACGAAGCATGGGCCAAAGTTTAACGAATTATCACTATGTATAAAATAGCAAAAATCACATTGATTAAAAAAACAATATATTTACGATAATATGTTTTTTGTATCGTTGAAAATTATCTTCTTGTTTTTTCTCTTTAAGTCCTAAGACAAGTGTATGTTGTTTTACTAAACCAAACCCCTGTTTTCAGGTTTAATTGGAGTGTTAGCACTTTGTTGTTAATAAGTGGGGTTTTGGCACGCGGTTTCAAAAAGGTTCGCCATCAGTTATCTAAGGTATCATTTTTTACCTTTTTTAGTAAAATACATTTTTTTATTTTCAATTTTCATATTTTTTAAACATTTATTTAGAAGAGACTAAGAAAATAAAGTATTTTTGGTTTACATATTTATCTCCCAATGCCAGCGATTATTCTCACTACCAAGTGTCGTACTTACACGACAAACGTAAAGCAGGCCTGGTATAGTGTTTCTCTAACTAATGACAGATGCAAAGTAGTGGTCATCCCGAGGTCAAACCAAGTGTGAATAAATACAAATGGACTGACAATGGTTGTGCTGTAAAATGCATGGTAATCTGTGACTGACAACTCAAGCGACCCTTGACACGTAGTAGGGTTAAACGATGGACGTATCTGAAACTTAATCAAAGAAAACGCACCAACCGGCCTGAGTCAACGTCTGTGACACTGTATAATGGTTCAAAGCTGTGGCAGATAATAATAATATATTGTTTTAACCAGGGCTGAGGAGCCGGTGTCGGTATCGGTGGTGTCGGTAGTTTTTGCCGGTGTCGGTGTCGGCATTAGTACTTTGCCCGGTATCGGTGTCGGCATTTGTATTTTGTCCGGAGTCGGTGTCAGTGTCGGCATTTGTACTTGTCCGGAGTCGATTCGGTGTCGGCGCAAAAACTTCCCCTCAAAAAATACTAGAACTTTAATTAAATTATCCAGAACAATGTCAGATAGTTCTTAGCCAATCTTTAATTTAAAGTTTTCCTAAGATCTTCTTTTCTTTTTAATAAATACTTGGTAAATCTGTTTATCAACATTATTTCCAAAGCGAGATTCTCTACATTACAACAACTTGTCAACATTAACAGAATTGTGACTGAAAGCAGATAGGAAGGCACCTATTGCAATACAAACATTTTCACTACATATTTCAGGTTTAATTCGGGTGTAAAATAACGATTCCTTCCTCTATTAACTGTTAAGTATGTAGTGTCTTCACACGTCTCTCTCTTTTCTGAAAAATAGGTCTGGAACAACCATCTTTTATCATTGTGTGTAGCCCTTGCCGTGATTTTATTTCAGCATTCTGCATTCTCTGAGTGGCCACTTATAAACTTCCAAGCATCATTGCTCTAGTGTTGTTGGATATGTCTGTACTTTGCAGCGACTTGCTGACTTAGGCAATCGTTAATAATAATCTTGACCAATATTTGAGCATAAGCCTACACATAAATGAGAACTTATTAAAAGTAGCGAATTGGCCGCTTCAGGTTTACTACAAAAATAACATCCCGCATACTGTAGCATATCTTGAAGTAAAACATTCACTTTTGTTACTTCAATGTATTCACTGCAGCTACTCTTGATGTCCATGTCTAGTATTTTTAGTGATCTTTCAATGTTACATGTACAACTGGGTTGTAGAGCCAAGAAGAATAAGTATAAAGTTAGACGTGCATCTTTATATATATATATATATATATATATATATATATATATATATATATATATTATGAGATATATACAGGGAAAAAATACACAATTATCTCCCTTGCAAATATTTTGGCCGACACCCCACCCCTGGTTTTAACTAGTTAGAAGGTATTGAAATAGTAGCATCCCCTATCAAAGCATTTGAACTCTAAATATTACAGTGTTTATCGTAAAAAATCAAAACATTCAATCAATGTGAAATAATATACATTACATTGTACATAAACGTATTGCCTACATGTATATACTGTTGAGTAATGAATATACAGTTTAGTAATGTATATACTGTTGAGTAAGAAAGAATGATATAAAGGTATGCATGTCAGTTCGGATATCTATTGTGAATAGGTTCTTACCTACAATCATCCACAGAAGTATACAAATCTCCGACAAGAACATGGACACCTTGATCAAAAAATTAACCAGACTGATTCCATCAAAGGGAGACAGAGTTTTCTAGCCTTGGCGGGTCGCATTTATTATTCCGGAAGAAGTTTTGTGTAACTTCACGGTTCAGTAAACGTGTAGGCTACATGCGTCTTCAGGCTAAATGACCTTAGCCGTAAAAATTGATTAAAGACATTTTTAAATGCAAATACACTATTATACAATATCTATGCATCATAATAATGACTTTTTTTCAAATAGTTTTTTTTTTCAAAACTGCTGATTCTAATAACATTTTATATAACTATCTAATGTAATTTATACAAACGAAACACTGGCGCTCACAGTTAAAATATTCGTTATCACTTTTTAGATTTACCTTTGAGAAAAAAAGAACTGGGTTCGATCCTCGGTGAGAGCCAATGGAAAATGTTTCACCAACTTGTGAAAGTCCATCAAGTCCACCCAGCTGAATTATGTTGGGGAAGTAAGGCCCACTAAAAACACAACTCCTTTATACGCCGGGGTTATAGAAACAGATACAATTATACATGTCATCTTCCCCGATGGCCCTTTAAGACTAAAGGAACTTTCCTTAAACACAAAGACACACATTTTAAGAATGACAAATATGGTGGGGAAAATTCAGCAGGATAATTTATCACTTAAATTAAAGAGAATGATTTCTCGTGAGGTTGTGGCATCGTTAAACGATCCATTCGCACTGGTTTTGTTAGGAGAGACTTTGTTATTATTTGTAGACATATATTAGTTTGTGTGGTCATTCGTTCTTCCGACATATAACTTTTTTTTGCATGTATTTTACTATTATAGTACGTCATAATTGTTTGTTTGTTGTTGTTATCTGTTGTTGATTTTGTTTTTGAGGTTCGCTCCCTAAGCAAAAAGTAATAATTTCAGCTATTGTAGGCTACATGATCAAACTTTTTTAGAGCATTTTCGAAAAAAAATGCTCTATTGTCCCCGTTTTGTCTGTCTGTCTGTCTGTCCGTCATCACCCTAGATCTCAACAACCATAAGTCCTAGACCCATGATGTATATATCATTTTGTAGGTCTTGGCCTGCCAAGAAATGACTTTTATCCATTTCGCGATCTGACCTCTCAGGGCCGTAAAAGGGGCCGTAAAAGTACCGTTTTTTTTACTATATAAGCTATATCAATAAAGGAGCACCCTATATCTCAGCAACCATAAGTCCTAAACCCATGATGTATATATCATTTTGTAGGTCTTGGCCTGCCATGTGTACATCAAAAGTTCATTTCGCGATAGGACCTCTGAGGGCCGGGCTTCAGGGCTCCTAAGAGGCTTATATATTATATATATGGCCCCATTCTACACCTTGTACGTTCAATAACCCGTTCATTTGGTGCGAAATACTGCAGCACGTAGTTTCACCAAGATTTATTAAGAAACTCATCGAATGAAATAGTAAGATTGTGGTCTGAGTTTAATTGAAAGTATCAGAGCTATGCAACAATTGACGGAGTTTTCGGACGATTAAATGACTACAATTTCGAATGTTTTCAATTATGAGTCCTATTTCAGTAACCACAAACCACTTGTAGTTAGATTTAAGAGAAAATAATTTTTTTTTCAAATATAAAGAAACGTCTTAATAATATTTTTTTTTACAGATATATGCATTACACAATTGAATTTATAAAGATTTCCAAAATTTACAAATATTTACTGAAAGCTAACAAACGTACTGATACATAACAAGAAAATGCGCTAACACGTCCTGTGTCCAGAATGGAACAGGCTTAATTGCTTGTTTTAATTATCGGGCGTCATTCATTGATGCGCAAGTATTTTTAGAATAAACTTAATTTCATTAGTATTTTTAGTTCAAAAATCCGGTTGACTGTATTTACTTGAAATCTATCGTGAAATACACGAACTGTTTTCCTTTTAATTTTTATTAGATAATAAACAATTTTAAGCCGGGTACCAAAAAAAAAAAAGAGGTAAACTTTAAAAAGATACACTAAGATTTTAGAATGTATAATGACATTTAAAAAAAAAAGAGCAATAGCTTTTAGGAATTGGACAAACAAGTAATACAGATAAAAATCACTAGAAACGACATTACATGATAGTGAAAAAAAATCATATAATAGAAGGAATATAGCATCTGAAATATTTTTTTAGACTTTGGTCAGCTAAAGTGTCATTCTAATTCAATACAATTTATTCCACCTAATGTGTGATCCTACTAATAAAGTAGCTATATTGTCGTCCGTGTGGGGAAGCCGTTCTATGAATAATCTATGACGTCCCGTTGGTACAATTTTTTTTTTTTTTTGCAGAATGGGAGCGCCATCGCTATAAATAAAAAAAACGCAGTGGCTTCGAATACGACCGGCCGTACTACGTATTTTTTTTTAGAGACACGACCAGCAAACTTTGATGACGTCAGTAAACAGAATGAATGAGAACTCTTATTTACTGCAGACGTTGATGACGTCATTTGCTGTTAATAATCGGAGATATTTTTATATTTGGCATTAATTTTTTTCGGGTGTGTCCAAGCCTAATAAAGTCATTTGCTGTTAATAATCGGAGATATTTTTATAATATTTATTTTTTTAAACAAATACAGCTTTGAATTATATATTTTAGTTGTCAGGATATATGTCTAAGACTAAGAGTAAAGATGTGCACATGCACGGCAGTTACTTTTTATTACTTTTTTTTCGGGTGTGTCCAAGCCTAATAAAGTCATTTGCTGTTAATAATCGGAGATATTTTTATAATATTTATTTTTTTAAACAAATACAGCTTTGAATTATATATTTTAGTTGTCAGGATATATGTCTAAGACTAAGAGTAAAGATGTGCACATGCACGGCAGTTACTTTTTATTACTTTTTTTTCGGGTCTGCCCAAGCCTAATAAAGTCGGACGAATAAAACAAAAAATTATGCGCTAAATTAGTATCTATCGTACCCTGCAAAGCCTTTGCAGGAAGATAGACTATTGTAAAGTAATTTCCGAACCTAGGATTCGGGGGCCTTGCATTTTGACATTTGATACCATGACATGAGATTATGTACTTAATATTTAATGTAAAATAATTTTGGGGGCTCCCCTCAAGCTGGAGCCCAGCGGGACTTTCGATTTTGCCCCCCCCCTTCCTTGTTACGCCTCTGTGTTCAGCTTTGATACATATTTTCAAAATATTTTTTTTAAGTTATAAAATAGTTAAAAAAAAACCTAATTAATTGTTGTTTCTTTTTCTTACAACATCCTAAAGGAAACATTATTTCAATTTTTAAAAAAAATCAAAGAGATCTAATTAGTAACTTTTCATTAAAACAATTAAAAAGATACATTCTGAAAAAAAAACACAATAAAAAAAAGTTATGTTTCTGAGAGGAATCGAACCTGGATATAGTCAGCATAAAAATGAGTCACAAATCAAAGGGTTTCACCATTGTGCCAGGAGGACAAACAAGCAAATTAACAATTTTAATGTATAAGTAGACAAAATTACTCGTTCCCGCGAAAAGAAAATAACTTTAAATCATAAGAGTTCATTCTGTTTACTGACGTCATCAAAGTTTGTAGGTCGTGTCTCGAAAAAAAAAATACGTAGTACGACCGGTCGTATTCGAAGCCACTGCGATAAAAAAAAATCCCTTATGACGTCATTTCCCGATGAGTGCTGTATCGTGCCTTCGTGCTGCAAAATGGCATAATAAATTAGTTATTTTTTACTTTTCAGTACATTTTTATAAAAAAAAAACCTTCTTTTTAATGCTTTGTTTTGATTTTAACATGAACATACATTCTAAATGTATTTTGGCTACAATAATCTGTTCATATTCTTTAGTGCCACTTCAAGGACACAGATATACTTTTTTTGTATATAGACTATTATCGCGCTCAAATACATATATATATATATATATATATATATATATATATATATATATATATATATACTTATAAGACGCATTCGTTGTCTGTCTGTCTGTATGTCTGTTCCCTTATAACTCAAGATCCAGACAAACAAATAACGTGAAATTTGTTACACATACACATAATTACATGGGGAAGGTTATAGGACAGGTTTCGTTTCATATCGATGGGTAGTTTAATTGTAATTAATTTTTTTTTATTTTAGTATTTTACTATATTAAAGTAATCTCGACGGCGCCATAAATAAAATTCCTCTGTGACGTCATTTCCCTATGATCGAATAGAACTTGCGCGCTGGTGCTGTATTGTGCCTTTGTGATGCAAAGAATTGTTCATGTTTTTTCATGCTCTCTGATGTGTACAGTTTGAGGAAGTAAAGGAATGAAGAAGGATTTTAGAAGAAGTGTGAAACCATAATAATAAGTATATGTATATATATATATATATATATATATATATATATATATAGAGAGAGAGAGAGAGAGGGGGAGAGAGAGATAGAGAGAGGGGGCAGGGGGAGAGAGGAAAGGAGGGTAGGAGGGAGGGAGGGAGGGGAGAGAGGAGGGAGGGGGATGGACAGGGGGGAGAAAAGGAGGGGAGAGGGAGCAGGGGGAGAGGGAGAGAGAAAGGAAGGGAGGGAGAGAGAGGGGGTAGGGAGGGAGAAAGAGAGTGGGAGAGAGGGAGGGAGAGAGATAAAGAGTGAGGAGGGCAGAGAGGGAGAGAGGGAATGAGGGAATGAGGGAGGGAGGAACGGGGAGAGAGGGGGAGGGAGAGAGAGGTGGAAAGGGGAGGGAGGGAGAAAGGAGGGAAGGAGAGAGGGGTTAGGGAGGGAGAGAGAGGGGAGGGAAGGAGAGAGGGAGAGGATGGGAGAAATAGGAGGAAGAGATAAAGAGAAAGAAGGGGCAGGGAGGGAGAGAGAGGGAGAGAGAGGGAAGGAGGAGGGAGGAGGATGGACGGGGGGAGAGAAGGAGGGGGAGAGGGAGAGAGGGAGATGGGAGAGGGACGAAGAGAGATGGGAGAGAGGGAGGGAGAGGGAGGGAGAAAGGGAAGGAGGGAAAGGGACAGAGGGGGAGGGAGGGAGGGAGAGAGAGAGGAAGGGAGAGAGGGGGTAGGGAGAAAACAGAAGGTAAACAGAAAACCTTATTTTAAATCCGGCAAAGCCGGGTACTTGCAACTAGTCTATACTTATAAGACGCATTATTTGTCTGTCTGTCTGTCTGTCTGTCTGTTCCCTTATAACTCAAGATCCAGAAAACCAAAAAACGTGAAATTCGTTACACATACACATAATTACACGGGGAAGGTTATAGGACAGGTTTCGTTTCATCTCGATGGGTAGTTTAATTGTAATTAATTATTTTTATTTTAGTATTTTACTATATTAAAGTAATCTCGACGGCGCCATAGATAAAATTCCTCTGTGACGTCATTTCCCTATGACACATTTTTAAAAGAGGGGTAACTCCCGGAAACTCCAATTGTAAACATGATGAAATCAATAGTCATATCTATTTACCTATCGTTTTATGTATTTGGAAGATTAAAATTAAAGGTGCACTTTAATAAACCGAAATACGTTAATTAAAATGTTTCTGTGACATTATTAACATTATTAATACAATCTCAATGCGTAGTTTAATTGTAATTAAATATTTTAGTATTTTACTATATTAAAGTATCCACGGTATGGGATCGCCTTCACTATAAATAAAAATCGCGCACCAAGTGAAAGTGTAATTGAACGGACGGTGAAGAAAGAGCTAGGGACGGGAAAAAAAAATATTGTTGTTGTTTTTTTTTCATGCTGCAAGTAATCGACTTTGCCCGGGATTAAAATAAGGTTTTCTGTTTATTCAAGAAGCGTAATTTGACGTTTGATTGTACAGAGAGAGGGGGGAGAGAGATAAATAGAGAGGGGGCAGGGAGGGAGAGGGAAGGAGGGGGCAGAGAGGGGGAGAGAAGGAGGGAGGGAGGGAGAGAGGTGGTAGGGAGGGAGATTAATGGGGAGGGAGGGAGAAGGAGGGTTGGAGAGAGAAAGGGAGGGAGGAAAAGAGAAAGGAAGAGAGGGAGTGAGAGGGGATGGAGAGAAAGGGGAGGGAAGGAGAGAGGGAGAGAGAGGATGGGGAGGGAGTGAGAGATAAAGAGAGAGAGGGGGGAGGGAGGGAGAGAGGGTGGGAGGAAGGGAGGAAGGTGGAGAGAGGGGGACGGGGGTGAGAGAAGGAGGGAGGGATATAGGGAGAGAGAGAAAAAAGAGAGAGGGGGGCAGGGGGGAGAGAGGAAAGGAGGGAGGGGGAGGGAGGGGGTGGACAGGGGGAGAGTGGGAGAGGGGAGCAGGGGGAGAGGGAGAGAGAAAAGAAGGGAGGGAGTAGGGAGGGAGATAGAGGGAAAGAGAGGGTGGGAGAGAGGGAGAGAGAGAAAGAGTGAGTGGGCAGGGAGGGAGAGAGAGGGAATGAGGGAGGGGTGAATGGGAGAGAGATGGGAGGGAGAGAGATGGGAGAGAGATGGGAGGGAGGGAGGGAGGGAGGGAGGGAGAAAGGGAGGGAGAGGAAGAGGGGGAGAGAGAGAGATGGGAGGGAGAAAGGAGGGAGGGAGAGGGGGTAGGGAGGGAGAGGATGGGAGAAATGGGAGGGAGTGAGAGATAAAGAGAGAGAGGGGGCAGGGAGGGAGAGGGGGGGAGGAGGAAGGAAGGAAGGTGGAGAGAGGGGGGACGGGGGTGAGAGAAGGAGGGAGGGATATAGTGAGAGAGAGGGAGAGAGAGAAAAAGAGAGAGGGGGCAGGGGGGAGAGAGGATAGGAGGGAGGGAGGGGAGAGAGGGAGGGAGGGGGTAGACAGGGGGGAGAGTGGGAGAGGGAGCAGGGGGGAGGGAGCAGGGGGAGAGGGAGAGAGTATGGAGGGAGATAGAGGGGAGGGAGGGAAAGAGAGGGTGGTAGAGAGGGAGAGAGAGAAAGAGTGAGGGGGCAGGGAGGGAGAGAGAGGGAATGAGGGAGGGGTGAATGGGAGAGAGATGGGAGAGAGGGAAGGAGAGGGAGGGAGGGAGAAAGGGAGGGAGGGAAAGAGAAAGGGAGAGAGGGGTAAGTAGGGAGAGGGAGGGGGAAGGAGAGAGGGTGAGGGAGAAAACAAAAGGTAAACAGAAAACCTTATTTTAAACCCGGGCAAAGCCGGGTACTTGCAACTAGTATATTGTGGAGAAATAATATAGTCTAAGTTTGATGACGCAATTCGCTAGGCTCCGCCCACCTCAGTATCTATGGCGTCATTCCTATGTCCTGGCAGTAAGAAATCCTGTGTACCATAATGTCTATGTTACATGTATTATATGTTTATATGATGACATGTTTGCACGTATTTGTTTATATGATGACATAATGATATTTAATAATAATTGATGATTATGATAAAAAAAAAGAGAAGTCACTGAAAAAAAAATAATGAAGAATAACTAGTGACATGAAAAAAAAAAATAAACAAAAGTCACATGAAAAAAAAATATTGAATGGAATAACAAGTGACATAAAAAAAAAAGTAAACAAGTCACATAGAAAAAAAAAGATAATAAAATAATAAATATCAGTGACGAAAAAGAAAAATGATGAGAAATTTGAATTTAATTCAATATGTTTATGCATATATAATTGATGATATTTATTATATTGTTTGCATGTATTGATTTATGCTTCCAGGCAATATTGATTTGATTAATCATTGGATAATTTATTTTGTTGTTATGATGATTTGGGATATGTTCTATGATTGAACTTTGTTTCATGTGGCTTCCTTTTGTCGGTATTAGTATTGGGTTGTACATGATTACATCATGCTTAGGTAGAGGGGAGAAATGTGGAGAAATAATATAGTCTAAGTTTGATGACGCAATTCGCTAGGCTCCGCCCACCTCAGTATCTATGGCGTCATTCCGCCATCTTGAGTGTAAATATTGGGAGCTTTAGTGTATACGTCATTTGGTACAAATGACGTATATTAACCGACAGTTGGGAGCACATGCTTTGTTTTATAGTTAGTCTAGCTTTGGGCATCGATGTAGATGGATGCATATTTACAGTTTGCTATTGTACTCCTCCTGGATCTACCTTTATGTCAGTTCATGTTCAAGTATTAAATGATTGTTTGATGTTACTTCACTGGAGTTAACTTCGTGATTTGTGTTGTCTGATTTATTACACCTTCTACAAGTATCTTCAATATAAGGACCCGTAACATATATATATACATATATATATATATATATATATATATATATATATATATATCACCATTTTAAACTCCAACTGCGTGCCTACTAGCCGGTCCGGGTACCGGGCCTATGTTTACTAGTAATATTATATTACACAGTGAAAGAGACAGAGGCTAGAAAGAAAAACATTTTGAACTGTGTGTAGCGTCAATAAACTCGGGTCTGTGATAAATCAAATGGGGATAGGGGGTGCAAGGAGTTGTTAAGAACTAACCGTAATAAGAAGGACTACACTCACAACGCCACGGGGTAAAAAGACAACTGGGTGACCTAGTTCAATTCGAGACGAAGGCCAAGTCACACACACAAAGAAAGTAGGACTGTCCTTGGGGACTAATTGCCATAATGGACGAGGTTGAATGTAGAATTGTGTCCCTGGCCTCTGCACCAACATCTAAGCACCTGAAATACAAAGTGATATCGTCACGCCGAGAGGTGGTGTCAGAAAAAAGCCATTGTGCTTCCCGAGGACTGATCAAAGCTTCTTACGTGGACGCCCTCTAGTGAAAGTAGTCAACGCTTAGTTTTCTAGCCTTGGTAAATCTAATGTTTAGCCTAATTTTTTGCTTCGTGGGATGTTTCGTGTAACCTCACGGTGCAGTAAAAGTGGACGAAATATGTCATATGACTTAGTGAAGTAAACCTAACAGTGTGCGGTTTTGGTGTACTGAAAAGTGGTTTTAATAAATAAAAGTACATATGGTTTAATTCGATTCAAACAAGTGCTCATTTTCGAAAAGAAAAAAAGATTATTCTAATTAGTATTCAATATTTAGTCCTACAAGACGATCTTGTGATTTAAAACTAAAAATTGTGCAGAAAACTATTGGTCCTATTTCTGTGTAGAATATTGATTAGGATGTAAATGGCGATTATAATATTAACTGAATGAACATTCAGATGTGGATTTATTAAAACAGGCGCAAAGGTCGCGCACACTGAACCACGACTAATGACGGACCCATCTAAACAACTTTACACTTGCATATTATTTTCTCACTAGCTGTACCTTGCAAAACCTTTGCATATAGTAATATCCCCCTTGGGTTTGACCAGTAGCCTAGATTTTTTTTTTTTTGGTTTCGGACAGATCCGATTTGTTATTACTATTGTTTAAATTTGACCATTTTAAACTTTAAATACTGTTGTATTAATAATTCTTTACATTCGATTGAACGCAGAGCCCACACCGCTTTTTTTACGTATCTTTTATTACCACGGTTGCCGCCCAGAATTTTTGCCTCCATAGGCGGCCGCCAAGTTGTTAAGGTGGTCCATGGGGCATTTAAGGCTTCTGCTACTTGTTTTTTCTATCTTTTTTATTTTTTAAGCCATTTTTGGCACATTCATACAACATACCAATTAATGAACAAAGAAATAAAAAAATATTAAAAAATGTATTTAAAAATGTATTTTGTGACTTTTTAGGGTAAAAAAGTGTAATTTTAAGACATATTTTCAAAAATTTTCAAAGAACCAATTTTTAAAATCTATTGTAGATATTGTAAAATAACTTTGCACAAATGTTAATGAGTGTGTTTCAAACAAACGTCCAATTTTTTTTTGGAAATATTAAATAGATTGTTTTTATGAATTATAAACAACAAATTATAATAAAAAAAAAGCTGAGCAGATATAGTGGAATAAAACAATTAACAGGTATCTTCAAACGTTTTAAAGGGTAAATGAAGTTTGTGAACTATGATAAATGAAAGATATTCTCATATCAGTAATGATTTCTCTTCGTTTTTTTTTTAATATATATAAAACAAAAATATTGTGGCATTCCCTAGCATGCGGACAGTTTGACGCAGTTTACTAAAAGTGCCGCGAGGAGAGAGGAACATGAAACACGTGTCAGTGGCAAAGAGCCTTAACACCTTCCCCCCCCCCCCCATTTGGTTCTCATAACGTGCTATAATAATCTTTTAAAGTTATGGGAGGAAACCCGTTTATATTCAGAGATAGTCAGGGGCGGACATTTTGCCGGTAGCCATGATGATCCACAGCTGTATGCGTTCATTGATGAATGTATCAAAAATGAAATGTGAGGTGGACTGGCTTTAGAAAATGTAGTGTAAGAATATTCATTATCAAAAATATAATTCTAATATTTATTCCTTGTACGATAATGACTTTTAAATGTCGTTTTTTCTCTCTTTTAAAAGTATTCCTTACTAGTGAGTTTTTTTTTTTTTTTTTTTTGCTGTTTTTACATTTTAGATCTTAAAAAAATAATTTAAATATAAGAATAAAAAATGGAATGAAGTGATTTTTAAGGTGGTGTAGGCAAAATTTTACTTGCTCCAGCACGGTGGGCTAGGCGCTGCTCTGATTACTGCTCGACCAGGTCCCAGAATCCAGTATGAGAAAAAAAGAATTAAAAAAATGGAAAATTTATTTTAAAAAATGAATAATCTATATAAACCTATATAGATACCATTTTTTTAAAAATGTTGATGTCACTACCATGTTTCGAAACAAACTGTGTATCTTAACAATTTAACTATGTTCTTATGTATGTATTAGAGAGCTGCACAGGAGTCAAAATCACACCCAGTCCCACCCACTCCCGCGTTTTCAAAACCAGTCCCACCCGCTCCCAAAAGAAATTCCTCCCGGTCCCACCCGCTCCCGCGAAAATTTTTCCCAATCCCACCCGCTCCCGCGAAAATTTTTCCCAATCCCACCCGCTCCCGTCCAATAATATTCTTATAACTCATAAAAAAGGTTTTAAAATTTGTTTGTAGAAATCCTCTCGAAAAACATACATGAAAAACATTTAAGATAATAAGTAAAATAAACAGTTCTACAGTTTAAGTTCTTGTAAAAATAAGAGGCCATTAACACTTTCTGGAGATTTTTTCTTTCTCCACAACATTACCCAAATGCCTAAAACAGTTGTGGCATAAGGCAAAATCTCATTAACAGAAACATTCCCATATTTTGCACAAATGTTTATCAACTTTGTAGCCAATTTTTGGAAACCACAGCCTTCGACAAATGAAAAAGGCCTGATGTCTTTAGCGGACATTGAAACAATGGTGTTTGTGATTTCTGTTTTAACCCGAACTGGAACCTGTTTAACAATCTTCTCTTGACTTGGAATGAAGCTAGTCATTGATGTAAATTTTGGAACTGGTGATCTGTTTTTACAAAACTCGAGATGCTTCCACAGACCATTCGTACCATCGTGTGCCTTCCAAGTTATAATGGTATCGCATCTTGTACATACTGCGAATGGCACATCCTCACCATCCAAGAGCACACGATTGAAACTTTCCCAAATATTGCTCTTACCACCTTTATTTACGTAGAACTGAATACGCTCGCTTTTTGCGTAAACTAACTTTTAATTGTTTGCTTTATTATCCATTATTTGAAAATTAAAAAAGAGAATTAAAGAAGTATGTCTGTCTGTTTCACTCTTATTTGCTCGCTCCTTTGTCACAACTCAAAAACCAATCAAACTTGAGGCGTTGTTAGTACAACGATTTATTTGCATAAATGTACATCAGAAATTCATCTAGGAGCGTCACCTGGTCGTCATTGTTAACTCTACTAGCCTGTCCGACGTCGCCTCTCGGTCTTCACACCTTTGCTGTCTACTATTCTATTGTTTCCCCACCTTGTCCTAAGTCGTCTGTCACCTAAATACCAAGAATGTCAAGGAAAGGCCCTGAACTAGGTGTATATCATACATCACATATCATCCCAAGATCATCCGTGGATTTAATTGATTCATCAGAAGTCTGCGAGAGTCCCACTCAAACAAAACCCAAATCCACGGGACTCCCACAAAAACAAAACCCAAACCCACGGGACTCCCGCAAAAACAAAACCAATCCCATGGAACTCCCGATCAATTTACTTCCAATCATGTGCAGCTCTCTAGTATGTATCACATAGGACGCCCACGCAGGGGGTTATACATTTACATTGCGTGGGGTCCGAGATTTGGGGGTGGAATAGGGAGTGGAGCATCGCTCTCCATTCTGTAATTATTAATTGTATAAATATATAGGCCTACATATGCTACAACGAACAGTTCTTCTTGTGAACAATCTAAATATTCTTAAGGCTATATAAACAAAAAACTTTAATCGGCTAACGAGCGTGGGGAGCAGTGCTCAATTTAAGAAAAAACCAGTGCCGGGTGGGGGGGGGGGAATTCTGCAGAGCCGGGGATAAATGTATATGGTTTCATCCCCGGCGGGGATGAAAATTAGCTACAGCAGAGCCGGGGATGACAGTTCTCAGTGCCGGGGACTGGGGAGTGGGGAAGAAACATTTATTATCATCGTTGATTTGTGAAGTCCCACACTTGTGAAGGACTTGGCCCCTCACAACAATTTGTATTGGCCTATGTCGTGTCTACACAAAATATGTGTTAACCCTGCGTAGCTGTTCCTGGGTACAAACTAGGCGATCGCTTTGGGTTACCACTTACCAGATGTGTAAGAGGGCCAATGTGTTCATCAGCGGATCGCATTTCCGTATAGAAACTATAAATAATGCAATCTTTAATACATTTATCACCAAACACGGGGTGTCATTAAAATGTAAGCACCAGTGGTGACAGCAGTAAATAACATCTGTGGCGATAGCCTAAGGCTCCGCGTCCGACAGAACAAATCCAACATCGAGTTACAACATTAAAGGACAAACATACAAATCGACGCACATACGGAAAGTAAAACTAAATAAAAGCTTATATAAAAATAAGACATTCAATATTGTTATTTTCCGCAATAGGAAATAATCAACACAAGGCGACTTTGTCTCATATATAAACAACTTTTGTTACAAACAACTATTGTTTCGTATTACTAACTTTGTTACAAGCAACAACTATTGTTTCGTATTACTAACTTTGTTACAAACAACTTTTGTTTCGTATTCAAAATGTTGACTGCTAAGAGCTCCACTGTGCAACAAAAGAACTATTCAAATACTCTAGATTACTGTACACCGCATTAAGACAACAGCTTCGGTTTCGCGACCCACTGTAAAAACTGCTTTTATTCGAGACCAACTGTCCTATCCCTTGTGATTAAGCTTTAATTACGTTTCATGTTATTGCCTTATTTGGTATTGTTCCACCCCAGTGATGCAATCACCCCAGTGATGCAATCACCCAGTGATGCAATCACACCAATGATGCAATATGAGGGGGTGATATATCCTATAAATAGGGAAGTTACCACGGTTGTAAAAAAGGGACGGAGACACACACACAAGAGAGAGACTAGAGACCCAGGAAAGGGATACTAGGATTAAGTGGACAGTGCAGTCGAGAGTTATAATAGTTATAGATTCGTGTACTGGTTTATAAGTTATAGCAGCTACTTGTGATTTATTGCCACATCTCTCATAGAATATTGATCTTAGTATTTATCGTGTGTGATAAAGTATAGAATTATACATGTGATTTATTGATTCATCTTCTCAAGTGTTTATATTGGATTATCATATTCTCATCATGCATTAAAAAGTTCAGTTAATTCTTTTACAATACAAGGAGTTGTGTTGTCTGATTTAATAAGAGTACAAGTGGGATACGACACCAACCTACAAAGAAAAACTACGACAAAGAAAAAGAATATAAACGTCATTATTGTGGAGCCCAAAGACCAAACACAGCGAAGTAGTCAAAAGAGAAATAAAAGAGGCTGAGATGTCATGTGCCAGGCTCAAAAAGTCTGCACAAAACCATGTCCGCTGGTGCGATTCTTATCCTCCTACAGGAGTTAAAAGAGCGGGAAGGGAGTATATATATTTACAAACTGTCAGTTTTGTAACAAAGAGAAATTGAGTTGTAATTATGCATTTATAGATCTTCGATCCTTTAATTATAAAGTGGGAACCACTGCTTTAAATTATTCCCTTGGTAATATACTAAGAGTTAATTATTAAAAATGGTTACAGTAATACGTGATGCACGCAGTGTCTACTCTTCAGTGCGATTATCTCAGAAAATATAATAGGTATTCAGTGAGGGAATGATCTTAAATATAAAATATATAGTTTGCAGTTTAATTATCACATCTGACATAGTATGGGCTGTTTCGTGTTAAAAGTTTACGACCGTCCGCCCACGAGATAATGGTTCTTTCCAATCTTTATGCAAATGTCTTAGTGTTTACAAACGAAATGGACAGTAAAATTACTCTATCATAATTCTTAGTTAATTATTTAAAAGTAAGCACCGCCATTTTTTTAAGCCAGTGACATCACTTGTGCTGCCCACCACAGCCGACTAGCTTAAAAATACAATGAAATATAGGTAAAGAAAATTCTTTTTAAGTAACTTACAATTATAAGCGAGTAATTTTTTTTTCAATTAAGATTCTTTTGGTTGATGGAATACAGGCTTGTGTGATCAGCTATGCATGTTTCTTATATCCTTTTTTTCTTATCTAATGAAATAATGGCCGGTCAATTTTCTGATCAAGTGAATTATATATCATTAAATTTAACAACACTTTGATAAAAGATCAGTCTCCACCATAGTTCCAATTTTATGGTGAGAAAAAAACTGAACAAAAACAAAGACAAGTCACATGCAAAAGAAAAAAAAACCAAAACCAAAAAAAGACTAATTCTACATTTATCATATGTATTGAGAGTGCCTACTGTCATGTCCAATTAAGTATGTAACTGATGGGGAGATTTCAAAGGAAAATACACAGGAAATGAGTTTTAAAAAATAAATGATTCAGACATGTTCTTTAAAATGTAAACAAAATCAAAAGATGTCATATTTAATGCAAGGTACAAAATTTAACAATAAAAGAAAAGGATAAATTAACATTTCTATTTCTATTAATGAGACAAATTTTAATTATATTATCAATGGTACCAGTTTAAAAAAAGATATAAATAACTGCTGGTCGAGTTTGTTTTTTGTGTAAAGATAACATACATAAAATAAATCAACAAATAACTGGAATAAAAAGCCGACCAGAGTCAAATTTCTACAATTCTAATATGAATGGATGAAATAAATGTTTGATTCTTATGTGGCATGCAACCCTCAAAGTGATAAGACTACGATGATCCCTGAGATACAAAGTAGAACAATAAAATAAGAAGACTTTTTTTTTAAAACTGTTATCATCATTTAGTTTCATATTTCCACTGAATATAAAAAATTAGCAATTGCAGCAGTGGCGCCGAGAGCCAACATTGGCCCCAGGGCAGGACATCATTACGGGCCTCTTAATAAACAATAAGTCATGAAAAAATTGACATGGTCGGGATGGCTGGGCCCCCTTACAGATGCGGGCCCCATGGCAATGACCCCCCTGTCCCCCTCTCGGCGTGCCTGCATTGCAGTATTTCATGCTGGCTGCCATCATACAATCTGAGTATTTGAGTAATGTGGTTGAAACTTTTATGACCAACAGAAATTGATTTTGTTTAAACTTTAATTAGCTATAAACTTATAATAAGATATAACAGATATACTAAAGGGTTTACTGGTCGATCTATGACAAATGGCAGAAAAAGATTTTACCTCCAAAAATACATAAAATATGTACAAGCAGTAATTGGTCATTTATTTTTGAAAACATTTTAACATTAAATATTAGTGATTATTTTTCTTAAAAGTTGAATAAATTATTTCACTGAAGAGGTAATTGAATGGCCATTCTCTGAATCTGATATTATAAACATTCCACCTGTGCACTTATATTTCATATACATATATTACTAATTACTAATGTCAAAGCAGGGACTTAGAACTAGGGTGCCAACAGCATTAGCCATTTAAAAAAAATATAAAATTCTAAAATCATCTGAGCTTTTAACAATGATAAATAAAATATCTCATCACCTTCCTCATCAGTATATTTCATAAATAATATATTTATGTCAATTCAGACTGTCAGATATGTAATTCATCAATTATGTGCCAAATTTAAGCAGTAAAATCCTATTATTAATTAAAATTACATTTTTAGATATCAGCTGTAAAAAAAGAAGGTTGCAAACAGCACATACACAAAAATATAAAAAAAAACAGTTTTACAGTTGGGGCAGTGTAAGGACATAGACAGACATAGATAAATAGACAGACACATTGTTAGATAGACAGACATATAGATTGAAAGATAGTTATATAGACAGACAATTAATTATTGTATCAATGTAGATGTTAGAGGGAATTCCCTGTGAGGCACCTAATGAATGGGTTATTGAACGGGAAGGAAAAAGGGACGAGACACGGTTGACGAGGAAAAGAAAGAGATGATTGTTTTTGACACCCTTGTTTTATTTGAATTTGGGAAAGGTGTAGAATCAGGAAGGAGCTAGGAGGAGGTATTCTGTATTGAAGCTATAACATTATATAACTATTGTTGATTATTTCTGTAATTAAAGTGGTATTGATTGTTTTAATCCAAATTGACTTCAACGTTTTGTTGGAATTGTTTGTGGAACAGTGTCTTGTGTATGAATTAGATAAAATCAAAGAAACCACCGCATCCATACCCTGACAGGCAGGAAGTTGCCTTACTTCAAGGTAATAAAAATTGAAAAAAAAAAATTGGAATCATTTTTATTTCTCAAAAAGAAAAAAAATGCACTTCATAAGTATTTTAAAAGCAAGAAATATAAAAAAAAATTAAAAACATTGAAGATATCTAATATCTTAGGACAACTAAAAAAAAGATACAAAGAAAAACAAAAATTTTCTTTTTTATTACTCCTGTTATCTGAAAAGACCAAAATAATAGCAGAACCTTTAACAGCCATCTATTAAAAAAAATTTTTTCTCAATTTTCTTGCATTGGCATTGTTTAATAATCACTTAATATTTATGTTGTAAATGAGAATTTCAAAGAAGGCAACTGTATAACTTTACTACAACAAAATAATCTATTTTTTGCAACTCAAAAAAACATTTTGTATTTTAAAGTACCAGCACTACATTGTATTGATGGCAGGACTACAGACTATCAATTTTTTATTATGTTCTGTTACACAATTTAAAAAAAAAATACTTTCAAATGAATAATATCACACTCATGCTTTTAAATTATTTTTTTTAAAGTACACAGTACTTATTTTATTGAATACCTCATTAAAGAACTGTGTCAATACAACTGAATGTCAGGTAAATCTGCTCATAACTGCAATTGGAAACATGCTTAAGTAATAATGTAATATTTTAATTTTTTTGACTGGATGTTCAAAAGAGTACAAGATGTAAAAAGTTGAAAATTAGTTACAACCACAGAATATATAGAACAATGCTCATTGACTGTGTTATACAGCCAAGTTACTTTAGTATTTTTTTTAAAATATCCACCATTTAATGGTTTATGTTGTCTCCTGTGACCACAGACCTTTCCGATTGCAAAAATAGTAAGACATCAGGATTTTGAGCTAGACATTTCAATGAAAAAGCAATCATTTTGCTTTAAAAGTATTAAAAAGCTATAGTATTAATTGATTTTTTTATTAAGGTACGTTTTTTAAGAACTATACTTATTTTAAATACAGTTGATTCTGTTTAATTGGGACACATCGGGACCGAGGCTTTTTGTCCCAATTAAGCGGCTGTCCCAATTAAAAATGCAAATTTACTATTGGCTTCTTGGTTTGGTTTCTTTGAGATTTGTCCCAAATAAGCGGCTGTCCCAACTAAGCGGTGTCCCGATTAAGCGGAATCCACTGTACTTATAATATAACAAATACATGAATATTCTAATAAAAAAAAGAGTTTTGGCAATTAAAAAAAATTCTGTACTTTAAAACTGAATATGCGAGGCAAATAAAATTGTATTTAAGTTCTAAGAAAACTATTCTGCTTGCTTTTTAGTGAATTTGTTGTCAGAATAGGAAAATTATGCTATGAAATACAAACCAAGGTCAAGTTATGTACAACTAATTTTTATTCCCTTACAGAAAAAAAACTAAATGGCTGATGGAAGACCTATTCAAAATGAGTTTGCTAGTCCTCTTTTAAATATATATTCTATGGTTACAACAGTTTAAAATACTATTTAAATACAATATAAACATTTACATTTATGACAATAGTGTAGCAAATCATCATAAATTAATGACTAAGTCATAGAAATTTAATGTGTACACAGAGTTTGTTGTCTTTGTTCAGTTTTGGTATTCTTAACAATACATCTACTGACACAATAGTGCCATATTATACCAACAACTACTGGAATCTCAACATTTCAATAATGTAAATTATTTTTTAAAATGATTAACTTTTAAGCAAAGATGGTTTCAAATTAAAAAAAAAAATTAGGAAGATAATAAACCAGCAGAAAAAATATGTAGCAATATTTTGATGAAGGACTCAGAGTTTATTTACAATAAAAACAAAATAACAGTATTAAAAAATTGAACAATTTTCATAAAAATACTGGATTTCCTTCTATATGCCATTCAAAAATTTTATTGCACACAATAAGGAAAAGTCAATGATTGTTTATAGCCATTAATAAATATTTAGAATTCATCACACTATCTTCGGCTAAAATAACATTTAATTGAAACTATGATTTTCAATACATTTATGCACATTAACCAGCATTGTGTTATCTGTTTAATTTTATACCATGAAAAACTACCATGTACGAAAAAAATAGCATGTAAAATAATCCTTTCTGAACCTTACACCAAGTTTACTAACTTCAATAAAAATGAAATCCTTTCAATTCAACTCATTCATATTCATGCATAAACAAATATAATATCAACAATAAATATTTCAGATCAACAAGAAAAATATAATTACCAAAGGATAGGTGGATTATTCAACACATAAGAAAACTAAAAAAAAAAAAGTTTAATCATTTTTGTTTCAGGAAATATTTAAAAATACAGAAGTGAAAAAAACAAACCATTTATATAATCTACAAGCTAAAAATTTTTTTTACAATTTTATCTTATAAAAATATATATTCCGTGACCGTTAAAAATATAAAATTTAAACAAATGTACAATATATCAGTAAATAAAATAGCATCCTTTACGTTAGCTTTCTGTTGTCTCCTTTAATAGTTCCTCTTGACCAGTTAGTGGCACACATGACATAGTCTTTACACACTCATGTATTTCCAAGGCTTCATTCGAATCAAATTCTTCTTGTGTAAGTATTGATGTAACCTCTGAGCCACTATCCTCTTGTGTGGTTTGTTTCATACATTCAGCTGCCAGTTCAGCAACAACAACTTTTGCTATGTCACTTATGCTACCACGTTCATCCTGAAATAATTATTGTAATCTTAATTTGAGTCACAAATATTAGTGTATGTCACACAGAAATTTTAATCTATTTTCAGACTGACATGTTAGACAAGTTGCATAAAGCCAAAATACTAAATAAATTTGACATTTTAACAATTGCTAAGAGCCAATATATTAAGGAGTATTCTAAAAGTGACTACCTGAGAAATTTGACGAAGTCTTCGCCGTATTATTGTTTCCATACCCTGATGTTCTATCTCTTCTGCTTTTTTCAGCTCCATCTGCTTATAATCAGCAGAAGATATGTCTCTGTTCTTAGCTTCAATCTCGTGAAAACTGTCCCCAAAAGAGAACATGATGGATGATTTGGCTAAAGGTGAGCAAGGAGGGGAGCAGTCAATCAGGCATGATGTGTCTATGTTATCCGTAATACTGGTGTACTCCCCAAGTGTAGGTGTTAACATACCCCACATTACACATGGTGGGCTCTTCTCACAGTTTGGAGCAGTGAAACAGGCTGACGACTGTGGTAAAGTACAAGGAATGAAAATAGAAGGTGGAATATTGTTACTCAGATTTAGCGGCTGGCCTGTTATACTGTTTTTGCCCCTCAAAGTGCGTTTCTGTGAAGCTGTATTAGGAATGGTTTTGTTGTCAACAATATCAGAAGTATCAACATTAAGCATATCAACTTGGCTCTTTTCATCAAAATTATCTTCTACCTCTTCATAAGAAATGGAATTCTGCGACAATGGAAGGATCTGATTCTCATTTTCAGAATGAGGTAAAGAAGCATTCACATCATTCAGCTGGAGTAAAGAATTTACATCAGGTGATAAGTCTTCTGAATCAGAAACATTTTGGATATCTGTATTTTCTCTTTTTGTTGGATTGGAATCTGGTAAGTTGCCAATGTTAGTATCCACATTTAAATTGTTCTGGCTTATAAAAAATTTCACATCACTGATTGATTCAGATGCGTGATTTACAAATGTCTGATTATCTTCTCCAACAAAATTGTCCATTTCATTTTTATCATCTAAATCACTGCCATTTTTCAACAAACTCCTGTGAAATAAGCACACAATTTTATTCAAAGAAAAAAGAATGAACAAGTAAAAAAAATACTTCAATTTAAATCTTAATACATGTATAATTTTCATGTTTCAAAAAGCTTACTTTTGATGTCGGGAAGCAAAATATTTTCTCTTTGAATTGGTTTTAACTAGGATTTTTCCAACTGTGGAGTCCAGATGCCTAACAGCTGCAGATGAGTCCATTTTCTATAATTGATAAAAGAAAAATAAAAGAATAAATTTGACACTATGAATTAAACTCATTGGTATTTGTTAGAGTAAAATAAAGGTTTGACAGAAGCCAACTTAGAAGGGGAAGAGATTTGCAGATGCCTATTTTATTTATCTGCACAAGAGTTTGAATGGTCATTTACGACTAGGTTGGGAGACTAGATCACGTGGCTAGGTTGACTAGACGATTGGCTAAACTGGGAGTTCCATAAGTGTAGATCCCTTGTACATTAAGAACATGATCTTTTTTCTACATTAGCTATATTGGTAGTAGTTGTTGAGAACTATGTATGTTTAGAGTTGCATTAAAAGAACTTCGGACATGGGCTGTGTTCTGGTTATTAAAGAACTATTATATGTTACATGAATATTGTGTTGGATGAAAACAATTTTGTCATTGGAAAGTAACATGTTTGTTTGTAAGAAAATCCCTGAGGCATTTTCATGTGACAAGAGCACATCTAATATCTTTGCTGCACAAAGCCTTAAGAGAATTAGATTAGAGGGAACACTGTATTGGGGTAAGTGCTTAATTAGTTGGGTGTTTGTGTCACTCAAAGTTATGCTGACCAGCCTGAATGTGAATATTTCTTTGTTTTTTTCAAAGATGAATTACTGAAGTTAATAAATGTTTATTGAAACATTTTTTTTTATTCCTAATAGAGCTGCAGTTTGTTAAAAAAAAAAAATATGGAAATTAACACTGTCTGACATTTACTTACTTCTATTGATTCTGCACTGCTAAAAGCATTTCTAGACACTAAAGCATCCATCCAATTTATAGTTTCTGATAAATTTCTTTCTAAATCTTCAAATCGACTCATATGATGTTCTAACACCCCCAAAGTAAGCTGAAGATGATTTTCTTTCATGTTGATATCGTCAAGTCTCAAAGACATATTTTCAACTCTGGAAAAAAAGTAGAAATTTTATTTTCCAAACGTTTTTTTTCTTTACAATAACATAATTGTTGAAAAGAAGATAATGTATCAAAGTATGTATTTGGTTACCGCTCAACAATGCATTTTAAACGTTCTTCTGCAGAGTTTTGGTGTTTTAAATCTTTTTCTCTATACAAATCCTCTAAACATTCTTCTTCAAAGTCATGAAGTTTTTCAGTATCCTCATAGGATAAAAATAATTCTAAAAAAAAATATTATAGAAATGTGTTTAATTAAAGAATATTAAGTGTGACATTTATAATTGATGAAACTCAAAATTGATGAAACTCAAAATTATGATGCATTTATCAAATTACATGTGTTTATAAAATATTTTTTTTTAATTTGCCCATAGTAACATAAAAATAAACAACTAAAAATTACTATCCATGTCAACAAAATAGAGCAATGAGGTTTCCAAATAAAATATTTTGTATAATCCTTACTGAGGCCATTGTCATAGTAAGTTCTCTTCCCTTTGCATTTGTGTCTGATATATTTAAATGCTAGATAGATATGGGTGATGAGAATAAAAGGAGGAGGGAGTATGGGACTCATCTCGTACTGCAGGACTAGACTGTATCGCTGGAACATCCATATCTCTTTTGAATTGGCATTGTTGTGAATAAATGTTGCACTGAAATAATTTCAGAAAAAAAATTACCATTTCTTTAGAGATTAGTTTTTTTTTTACATACAAATATTGATTTCTTAAAAATACGGCAATAAAAATTCACAAATACTCACTTGAATCTGGCGATCAGCAAGTTGACCATCAAAATGTTGGCTACTAACATGAATATACACATGCAGGCAGGTGCAAGCCATGACGCATACACTGTACAGTGTCCTTGTGAATAAGTATTATTATTTATATCACAAGCTGAAAAAAAATTATGAAGACAAGCATAAAAAATGAAACAAAAAATACTTAAAGAATACTGGTACATGTATATTGACCTATATTTTTTTTTAATGAATTCAAAATTACAATTTCAAAATTAAAACTGATTTCTGTTTGTAAAACTTACGATCTATTTCTTCTGCAAATAACTCCCCATAAATATTCCAGTAGGGATAGAACCAAACATTTCGAAGTCGCATAGGCCAAGAGACTTCTTGATTTTGATAAAGAACAGTTTGCCTTACAATGCCATAGCTAGTAACAGCAATAAACACTATAGTCAAAAAGTAGCACATGTCACGAAGCTGAAGAAGGAAATTTATAGGTTATCTTAAGCTGTACACAACTGAACAAAAGAATTAAAAGAAAATGTTGTATATTCAATATAAAGTTAGTGTAAAGCTCTCACCAGCTTGCCCATAATTTTGACAAACGGCCCCAGATATTTGTTAACAGAATAAATCTCCAAAACTCTGATGTTCCATAAAATGCTGTCCACACAGTAGATCATTTGAGCATCTATTAAGGTGGATGGAATAAAACGTAAAACAAACCCCACGAGAAATAATGTGATGCCTGCAGTGTCAAAAATATTCCAGACTTTTGAGATAAAAACATTCAGTTTCATTTGCAGGCTTACTGGTTCAGAGACTATAATCTGAAATAATACATTGAAATAGAATGAAAGTATGAAATTGTATCTCTTTTTGAAAACAATATTTAGTAATGTGATTTTTTAATGTTAAATTGTTGCTGTAACAATGTTTAAAAACAATTCACATTCTCACCTGTCTGATTTTTTCTGCAGCTGTTGTAAATATAAATGCTATAACGTAAACTTCAGCCCAAGTTGGCACTGCTTTCAGGCGGTCTAATATAACATATAAATAAATGGCCAAGAAGAATACATAGCCAAGCTGTTTGGAGTAAAACAAGAGAAATATCTATGCAACAGTACAACTTAAGTATAAATATGATAATGCTTCTAGAAAAAAGTTTACATTCAGATAAAATATATATATATACATGTATATATCAAAACTTAAATACCATAATACTAAAAAATTTAAATACTTACGAAATGGACCCAAAACTTTGTAATAGGTGCATTGTAAAACTCATAGGCCTTTTTGCCCATCCTTAATGGACTCTTTTTTTTACCTAAGGCCATAGGCGAGATGAAGTTTTCAACACTGATATCATTGTTACTCATACCACCATCAGCATTACAGTTTTCTTTAGATAGTGCCAGTAAATTGACTTGACCAATGGGCTCTGTTTTATCCTCTTCAAAGCTAGGGTCCTGATCTTCACTGAGAGAACAAACAGACAGATTTTCAGCACTTGAAGCATCTTCAAGTTCATCTAAATGTTCCTCCATTGTTTGTGGCATCAGCTGAAGCTCTTCTTTTGACTTGAAATCCAGAGCAAATAAAAATGGTGGGAAAATTATTCCAAGAATGACCTGTTGATACAAAATTGTAAAATGTTATCACTTATTTATTACAAGACCATAATGACTTTTTTCATGTTGCCAAATATGATATATTAAACTTTTAATTTTATTAAAATAAAATGACCTTTATAGTAGAATATTTTCTCATACGTAGTCCACCGATCCACAAATCATTGAGAAGCATCTGGCAACAAGTATGAGCAATAAATTGCCTATGATTGGCTAGTACCGCCAAACCAAGACAAGTCTGGTCACTGAAGTTTTTTAGTTCATATGTAAGAAGCTGCTGAGTGTAGTCATCATCAATTTTGTAGCAATGGTTCAAAAGCTCCAAGGCCAAAGTTAAAAATTCACTGTACGAAAGAACAATTATTTTTGCATGAATTTAAAAAAAAAGCTAATTGAAAAAAAAAAGTATGAATGGTTTCAAGCAGTTTTTACATTTACAATATATTTTACAATTAACTAAATCATAAAATATTTTCTTTAGGTACATCGAATAGCTCTAATTCTGAGTTAAATGGTATCTTACTCAGCAAACTGTCTAAAAGTCTGTTCTATTTCCAAACCATCTTGTTCAGCTTCAAGGGCCATTGCAGTGTACAGTTTACCAGCAATCAAAGCCTGCAGCAAAAGAATCTTAAATTTAACATCTTAAATCATGCAATCATATAATAAATAAAGAGAATATTCCCTTTAATTTTATTTCACTTAAGTTAATAAGGAAAAAAGGTTGTGCTTAAAAATATTTTCATATTCATGTATATTTAATCCACCTAATTATGCACATACAGGCCATTATAAGTTTCCCTTAATTTCAAGGAATTTTTTTTTCTATATTTTAAACAACATAAATATTATATTGATCAAAAAGATAAATCTATTCAGTGATTTCACAGAAGTATAAGGAATTATCATAGTATGTTTCAAAATGATATCATTTTTGTATCTTTAAGTGATTTTTTACATTTTTAGCAAATTTTTTAAAAGTATCAATTTTTATGTTAATACTAATAAAAAGAAGTGAACAAAATTGAGTGTTGTCAATTTGTTATTATATGAATGTTACATTAGTATGAACCAAATGTGTTTTATAGTTTTATAGATAATGACATCTGAAAAGGTTACTTTAGGAAGGTGTTTCAAATAGTAAAAAAAAACTTTTAACAAGCTTATAATGTTTTTATTGTTTAAGATATACTAATTAATTTAGTATCCATATTCTTGAACAATAAAACTAATATATTGAGAGCATAATAAATTTGAAAATTTGGTTTGGACTACCTAAAGCACAAGCAGTAAAAAGTTCTGGATACATCAAGAATTCTACCTTTGCTAAAGCTTCTTCTCCATGCTGCCACATAAACAGCGCCATCTTTTGTCTTTTCATCAGCACAGCCCAGATCATGAGATCATGAAATGGATATGGAAATAACTCTTCTGCTTGTTTTGTATTTAACAGTTGAGGAATTGAGCTGATCAATGTTGCCACAGATGAACCCTTTTGATTAAGGTTAAAGACAAATGTAAAGTAATTTTATCAAGATACTATTAATAAATTAAAAGTGAGATCATCACATCAGATTTGAAATACAATTTTAACAGTTTAAAAAAAAAGATGAAAAAAAGAACCTACTGTATGTTTGAATGCATGGTACCTCTGTTTAAATATCTTGCGACAGTATGATGATCTGAAACCACCACCTATTAAAAACTGAAGCACCAAGCCAATATCTGGTAGTGTATAGTGATAATTGGAGGGCACATGCTATAAACAAAATAAAGGAAGGTTTAAAAATTTCATTTATTTATATTTATAAATATTGTTTTCGCTACTGCAGGCTTATCCACAAATTATTATGAAACCCACCTTTTTAACATCTCTGATCAAATAACGCAATGAATTTGTTGGACCTTGGCGCTGTTGAAATATTAAAGGAAAATTTATAAAACATAGAAAAACCATTCAGGTATCAAAAAACTTAAATATATCTACAAAAAAAAAATGAAGTATTATAGTTTTTAACAAAAATTACATTTTCAAAGTATTATTAGCAAAATATTTGTACAAGATTTTTCAAAACATTAAATAAAAAATTACACAAAATCTTACACAATTGTACAGATCTTCTAGTCGAGAAATAGTAAGGAAAGTTTGCATACTGACTCCATTTTCAAGGAGGAGCTTGACAAAATCCACCCTATCATTTATTAGGGCATCCATCATGGCTACTTCAAGGGCACCTTCCTAAGGAAAAAAAATATTATTGGTGGTTTGAAACTTGTCTGCAAGTGTCAAAGATCAAACACTTTAAATGTGCATGATCTGATAATTCAACAAATCATAAGATAATCATTGGTTCAACAATAACTTAACAGCATAAATTTGCAATGCTTTTTAAACTGCCTTTTGTGTAATGGACATGTAAAATTGTCAAAATAAATATTTGATGTGTATAGAGAAGGGTTTAGTCGATACATGTAGTAGTTTGTTAATAAGTTTAAAACTTGTGATTTTAAACCTAAAATTAAGAAAGATCCAGCTACTGTTCAAACTTGATGATGATCAAGACACTGAATGAAAATAATGTTTATGAAAAATGGATAAAGAATATTTTTTTTAAATTTCCTAATTTATTAAAGAGAAAGATTAAAAGGAAGCTTTCTTCTTATGAAAGTGAATTTAAGTACTGAACAAAACCAAAATGAAAATTTTGACAACTGTCGCACAGATTGTTAACTACTGGAACAGATGTTGCTTTTTAAAATATTTTTCTTACTGGCCATTCTTGTCCATAAATGAAAATATGACTTCTAGCAATGTCCACTCTATCCCAGGTTAATGCAAGGTTTAACTGATCAACAGGATTGGCAGTGGTTCCTAGTAAATATATGAAGTGGTTCAAAAATAAATGTGAAATTATTTTTACATCTTTTTTTTTTAATTTGGATGAATTTACACTGTATTAAACATTTTACCACAAAGGGCATCAGACTTTACAAATGACAAGTAATTAATTCTAATTTGACTTTACATGTTACATGCAGGTGTTATGAAAATGAATAAAGTATGATTGTAAATACACTAACCTTTAAGTAAAGCTGTCAGTATAGCTAAATCAATATCCTTGGAATCCTCGTTATCTCCCATCCTAAAGACTGTAATCTGGTGAACACGGATCATTAAAAAATGTAAAAAAAAAAAAAAAATCTTATAAATGGTTATAAAAATATAACTAAAAAAAGATATCTGCATACTATGGCAGTTTTGAAAAATATAGTAGAATTAAATAGAAGTAAAAATAAATGAACATTTTCTACCACTGTTTACTAAAAACAATTATTTGACCCATTTTCACCACAAAAAATCAATAAAGTTATGCTGTCATTTCAACATTTAGGTTGTGGTAAAAAAAAACACTCCTAACTTCAAGAGAAATTATAATTCAGGAAGTTAAAAACAAAAGTATGAGAACTTTAGTTTTCAAGTGCAGTTCCTTTCAACCATATTAAATGCACAATTATTCAATAAAAAAATAAAACATGGAAAACTTAATATCAGAAAAACACTTCATATTAAAGATTCAATTAATGTAGACTAAGAATACTAACATAGATGCATGTTAATTACAGAAGATCAAATCTGAATATATCATCAGGAGTGTAAATTTTAAAAAGTGCAGAGTTCAAACAATTGGTGATTACCAGTTCTTTTTTCTTCACACACAGCATCAACTCAATGAAAAGTTTTTCAGCTTGCTCCTGAGTATACAAGAATGTCCGCTGTATTGTGAGAATCAGCTGGTCTCTTAAAGATTCTGCCATTGTTCTACAATTAAAAAAATTCACTTGCAATGTGAAACAGAAAATTACCCTTAAAAATATTTAGAAAAAAAAATTGCCTTTTAAGCAAAATGTTGCTCTGGAATATATACGACTCTAGAAAGTTGTTTGTGTGATTATGTGTACTATACCCTGTGATCACACCATTCGCATGTTTATCACATGTCTCTGCTGCTGAAATAAGTTTTTGCTTACAGCTTTGTGTTATTTTAATATGTAAAAACATTTTAGGGATGTGGTAAAAGCAGTTTAGAGAATGACCTCCTCCTCCCCCCTCACCCTCAATGAGATCTCTTTTTCTACATGCCATTATCATTCTTTTTGAAAATAAATAGAGGCCTAGAAATTTCTCCTTCATGAGACCCAGGAATGGCTTTATACCAAGTATATTATCTAAAAGGAAAAACACTACCTTAAAACCTATAACTGGGGCACATTAATTAATATTTCGTCCATCAATTTATACCTTAAAAAGATTAATTTGAAAATGAACATCTTTTATTAATTTTCCTAACACCAGTATTCTCAAAGAACATTAAAAAATACACTGATTTTTGTATTTTAATATATATGTAATATCAATCATGAACTAAAATTGTCAAGAAAACTGTACTAACCCATCATCCATTGTATACTTGTGAGCAAAAGCCAAAAGATCTGCAGCTCGACCACTACCATCACATACAACAACAGGAACTGGAGGTGTGTCTGTCACATATTCTAATACAGAGCGTATAGTGTTTGCCCCACCCTCAAGTACCACACAGATTACAGGCACAGAATGGCCTCTAAAACCACTGCCTAGATAAACAAATGTTTTAAAACTAAATACAGAAAAAATGTACAATTTTCTAAACTATTTAATACATCTGCAAATTTGGTACAACTGTTAAAACAAGTACATGTAATTATAATTTTCCTAAAAACTACAACTGTCTCATTGCCAATGCCGCTGTTAAAACTAATCACGGTATAACAGTTGTTTGGTATTAAGTGATGAAATTTGTTACCACAAGTTTCAGATCTTCAATGAGCTTGATTTTAGTTGAGATTGGCATAGTACATGTACATGTATTTGATTTTTAGCTATTGTAAGTGCAATTGAAGTGTATGATGGTTAAAAAATAGGTCACCATTTCACTTTTTGAATTTGCAAATGATATAAAAAAAAATAACTGTCCAATCAAATTTATGTTTCAAAAACTTACCGATGCCAATTTTTTGCTGAGCAATGTATTTTTCAAATTTCTTCCTGAACAAAATTTCTCCTCCATATTTACCAACAGTTCCATTGTCTACCAGCAAAAAATATGAATGATTGTTATTTAAAACTGAAGAGTTTGATTTTGTAGATGAAACACAATGGTATGGCACAGCTTTCTGAAATGAAAAAAATTAAAGTTAGTTAATAAAGAAATATGTCAGTGACACAAACATAAATTGTACTAATCAAGTCTATTAATTTTATATTAATGAGAACTTTTGTCTTACATCTCGACCTATTAAGGTCTCTTTATTTTCCACAATCCCCCATGGTGTTATGCCAATAGCCACCACTTTGTTATGAGTCTTTGTTGTTCTATCACTAATAGCATCTCCAACATGTTTAGTCACACCTATAGGAATGCATACAATAAAAATAAAAAATATCTAAAGAATATTAATGACATTTAAAAAAAAAATGGCAACTAAAAATGTTATCCAAACATCACATCAGTAAACTATTTACAATTTTAAAGGGTGAACTATACAAGTCTGTAAAGAATATACAAGAAAAATGATAAATTAAATACTGTATTCACTGAAAGACTAATTGCAATTATGCTAATCTGGAGGTCAAGATATAGCTTTCTCTTGAATTCATTAGACAAAGCCATTTTAAACACTTCTGAACTAAGGTAAAAAATGGTAAAAGCTTTTAAAAGATTTTTTTGCTTCAAAAATTTTTCCGTCAACAAAAAAACTTGACTCCAATACTTTTTAAGATTATAGAAAACTAGATTTTTTAACGCATATTATTTTCATATGAAATATTTTATCTGCTGAGCTAATAAGACCTTTTTTTAATACATCAATGAATGATTATATAAATTTAGCCATATCTATTTTACCAAATGATTTCGCTTAATATTTTTCTACCAGTTAAGCTACATTTCATAAGCTACAATTAGATTCTCACCAGTATTTGTGCCATTTGTGACAATCCAAGCCCCTGTAGTTCTTGCAGCCTTTAGTAAACCTTTTCGGAAGACTCGTTTTAACTTCAATTGAAGTTCAAAGTTTAAAATTCCTCCGTGTACAGTTATAAGCAGCTTTGGCAAATCAAGTCCCCAGTGCTATGAAATATTAGAAGGTAAATTATTGATAATTTTGTGTCACTATCAAAAGCAACTATTTGTACAATATAACTAATAGCCATAGCAGACTATCCTCACAAACCTTTAAAAGTAAAGTAAGAACATTTTCCTGTCTGGTATCTAGGCTACTTATCCTCATGTACTGAGCTTTGCTGGGATGCGGGCCACCCTGAAATTCTATTGTTCCATAAGCATCTGTGGGCCTTGGGTCTGTATGTTTTAGAGGATGCCATTTTTCAATACTACCAGCTAGTTGCCAAGAGGTGCCTGCCTGTATATGCCAGTGCTCATTTCTGCCACAACAACATCTGTGAATTTATGCATTCATTTATGAGAAATGCTAAAAATAAAAATAACTAAAACTAAACGAATTGGATAATTTATTGCAACTGTACTTTGTCCAGACCAGTTTGTAAGCTTTCATCTGAATCAACAGGTTTATAATAGTAGTTGTAGTTAGAAAAATCGCAGTGACACAAAATATATTTGTAAATATATAGACCTTGTTTTGTTTTCAATTTACTATAAATGTATTAGTTGTTTATAAATGTTTATTCACAGGTTTAGCTAGCCAATATCAAGCAGCATTAAGTTGTCAAATATTCATTATTAATTTAAACTAGTCAGAAGTAGTCTTTGACATTTTAAGACTATTCTTTGCTTCAAATGATGAATTTAAATAAAGTATTTTCCAAACTATTTTGCCTGAATCTCTTAAGAGTAAAAAATAAATTACTTAAATAGCATAAATGTCTTGAAAAAAACAGTAATATAAGAACAAGAAATCATTAAAAAAAAAAAGACTTTTTCAGATCATATTTCAATCATTAACATTTTGAAAATCCCAAAAGAATATTTCCCTGTTAACTTTTAGATGATGATGATGGTTCCTTTAAAATTTATTATAGCAAAGTTAAATCTTTCAAAGCAGTTGACAGCTGAACAGCCATATCTACATAGGTGAACCCCAAAAATATATAGACGAAACCACAATGCAACTGCATCAATGTCCAAAAAGATAACTGTTTATCATTTAAGCTTTCATCACATTGACATTATTGAGAAATATACTATCAATGCTTTATAGTCTTGTTTTCTTAAACTAGAATTTTTTTTCGGAAGTAATAGAATATATAAAAAAGGAAGCAGGCTTAAAGAGTGTTTTTTTTTTATTAAACTTTGTAAACATAGGAAATTACACTTGAACGCAAAAAAAAAAAGAACTGCAGTGAGCAGAATCCAGCGCTCACACTATATACAAAGTTGAGACAAATATAGTATTACATTTTGTTTTGAACAGAAGGTCAACTAAATACAATAATCTGCAGTATAAAATCATAATAAAGTTTATGTAGACAATACCTGGTGCTATCTCTTAGTGATGGAACGAACTTGATGCACTCTCGCTTAAGAAATGTTTTTTCTACCCAAGATCTCTGGCTCTAGGAATAAAAAAACACTTTTAAAAAAAAGAAAGTGCAGAAAATCACAAAGTGAAAATTACGAGATGGCTTGGGATTACTGTCATGCTGCTAATGTTAGTGGGGAAATGTTTTATGATTTCAAATTAAAAAAAAATAAAATAGAAAATAACCATTCCTGAAACACACAAAAAACAGAGACAAAGTGAAAGTCCAATATACAGGTCATGTGATTAACAAATATGTATACTGTATTAAACATGATCAGAGTGGTTGCATTATTTTAATAATAAATAATTTTATTTACTTTTTTTTTCTTTTTAAATATAATTTACAATACTTTGTTTTACTGCCCAGCAGATGACAACTAAGTGCCCCCCCCCCCCCCTTATCATTTTTCTTTTAAACTTAATACAGGGGCAGTAATTAATGAACATTTTGAGCATAATGTATCACTTTGTAAATATTGAAAAAAACAAAACAGAATTAATAAAATGTTTATTGATTACTTTACTGTTTAAATTTTCTCATGCATGAAGCAGGACAAATTAAAAGAACAATCAAATAAATTTATTCCAGTAATTTACTCCATTAAGTTACCTTACGAAGTATTAAATAAGCTAATCTTAAACAACATTATGAAAACAAGAAACAAATGACATAGGTAAGGAAAAATATGTTCCAGTAGTTAAAAAGAAAAGATTTAACTGTAATGATTATTAGAAAAATCAACTGAGGAATAGAAAATAGGGCTGTTCTTATAAATATTTGCAATCTAGGCAACTCCCTGAAACGGCAACCCCCTAGGTAACAGCAGTTCTCAACATTTTTCGTGACTGTACTCCATAGTTAAGTTTGCGAATAAGTGTACTTTTTTTTTCATTATGGAATGTGCTTACTTTTCTAATGCGATACTTGGGAGTGTGGTTAGGTGATGTATTAGTGTTTTATCCTTTTTTTCATATTGGAAACTTTACCAAGAGAACTTCAGTAATTAAGAATCAAAATTACAATGCACCAAAATGCGAAGTAAATGAAAATTAAAACGAACGTTTAGCTGTTTCATTCAAACATGAATTCAATCGAGTATCAAACCGCACGGTGTGCCAACAAGAAGAACAATCACTTTAAATACATCTCAATAAATCATTATATTAATTTTTTTTTAATCACACTTTTAATCAAATTTTTTAAATACCTATCTAATTTTCATATATAGTAGAAAACAAAAAAAATATCACTCCACTATTTATATATATATACAATACATAAATATAATTCATAAATATACAATCTCTAGAAATTTTCATACCACACCACAAAAAGATAACACATACAACACATACACAAAATACACAAATCCCACAAAATACACAATCCCACAAAATACACAATTACAAAATAAACAATCACTTTTCATAAATACAAATATAACCTCAAATATTTCGAAACTTTTTTTTTCATATTCTTATATAATCTATTCCAAAAAAAACATATATAAATCACACGGCAAACTGGCGCCCAGGCCCGTAGCGTGCAGGGGGCCGGGTCCCCCCCCCCTGTGTTTTGTCTGCCCCCCCCCTGCTTATTTGTTCTACTTAGTAAAATGTATTACCTGCCCCCCTCCGCTATTGCCTGGCCCCTCCTGTAAAATTTTCACACTACGGGGCTGCTGGCGCTCTCCTTCAAACTATTTGTTACTTTTAAATGTAAATTATAATTCGTTGCATACCCCTCTGCATAACCTTTCCAATACCCTTTGAGGTATGAGTACCACGATTTGAGAATCGCGGCCCTGAGGGTCCCTCAATGCACAAGGGGGCCCCCTTAAAAATATCAATTCCAATATCTCTGGAAGTCGTTGCCTAGTGCCTACAAATACTTAAGAACTGCTCTGATTTAAAGAATGAATATAATTTCATATAGAGAAGATAAGTGAATACAACAGACAATAATTAGAAATTACAACAAATGTATTTAAGATCCAAACTGAGAGTTGACAAACGATATGTGACTCAAGTTTTAGATCGTTCGATACAATTAACACTGACAATACAAAACATGCTGAGAAGTACACAATGTCAATTGAAAATCGTAAGATGAGAATGTATATGCGTGCGTAGTACATCTGAGAAGTGACAAAGGGGAAAAGGTTGTTGCACATGGAATCCCTTGTTTCATTCTTGCATTGAACAGATTAACAGAGAAAGGAAAAAGTGTGTAGGCCTACTAATAAAAAGAAGCGTAATTAAAACAGTATTTATTTATTTATTTCCAATGAAATAAATATTTGTATTACACTGTAAATAGTGATGAATCGGGAATCGAAAATAGCGGACAAATATCGGACATTTTCAGTTTATCGAGATCGGCGTTGAAGTTGGAGAATTTTAACCGACGTTCCGATTCCTAAACAGTCCGATTCCTAAACAGACTCACTGAAATAGATTCTTCTTGTGTATTCTCATATCTCGAACTAACTATTAAGTCTGTGTTAGTTCATTGTATAGGACTCTATACAATTTTTGGCATTGTCCCATCACTAATTGTAAACAAATATGACGGCAAACTGTAGAATGCTGTAATACACAGCTCATGTAGGGGCTATGTGACTGACAATACATTTACATCTACGTAAGACATTAACTAAAGTGGAAGGTGCCAGCACTGTGGGGTGTGCTTTTGAGTGCCCCGGGCTGGCGGGCCACATGGTGGACCAATCGGGTAGCTTGCTGGCCATTGGCCTTTATGGCAGTTGCAAGATGTTGAGGGACACAGCTAGCTTTATCTTATGGGCTCTAAAAGTCTCAGGCCGCAGTTATACACAGAGAGAGAGAGAGAGAGAGAGAGAGAGAGAGAGAGCACTGTGAGATATTTTTGATACGCTTCATGATATATGTTGATTATACACAAAGCATTTAAGACACATTTTTCATAGAGTGAATGTCAGTCTGAACTAGAGATAAATTCAAAGATATCTGTGTATTAGTGTTTTATCCTTTTGTCATATTGGAAACTTTACCAAGAGAACTTCCAGTAATTAAGAATCAAAATTACAATGCACCAAAATGCGAAGTAAATGAAAACAAAAAACGAGCGGTTAGCTGTTTCATTCAAACATGAATTCAATCGAGGTATCAAACCGCGGACGGTGTGCCAGCAAGAGAGGAGACCTACATGTGCTCTAGAACTGACATCATCTGGCAATAAATCGATTACATTTGAGTTGAGTTGTTGTTTTTTTTAATGCCAGCACTTTTAATGCAAATTTTTTTAAATACCGTAACTGAATTGTTCAGTTATGTGAATGAGTGGGGAGAGAAAGACAGAAAGAAAGTGCAATTATGTCAGCTCCACTGATTCTATGATGTCGTATGACAAGTACGAGAAAAAGGATATAAACATCTCATAGATGATGTTTTCATACCACAGGCTTACAAGAAAGAATTAGATGACACGACACATGGGTGTACACAAAGATACACAGATCCCAAAAAAAATACACAGATCCCACAAAGATACACAGATCACACAAAGATACACAGATTCAGACAAAGATAAACAGATCACGTATTTCCATGAAATGACAAGATGACAAACACTTCAAACATTTCGAAACTTTTTTTTTTCATATTCTAGTGATAACGTAGACGTCTTATTCCAAAAAAAAAAAAACATGACGGTTGAATGTACATGGAATCAACACATACAGTAGTACTATAACACGTTTAGATACAAGAACCCAGAAAGTATACCGGCATGCTGATTACAAAGTACACTCAAAGAGCAACAATTCGAAAATGATGTACTTGTGCTGTGGCTGACGACATTTGAGGTACAACACAAAGACGACTGCAGGAAACACACAGAGACTTGCCCGCCACCATGGATGAACCTACCTTTCCTTCAGACTGTTGGCGGAACAAAGACCTACGTAAGTTTGTGATGTCCTCCATGATTGAGGTACTCCGTGAGCGTGGCTGTACGTTCTCCGTTGTGTCCATCTTTAACATACCACGGCCGTTGCGGAGTACACTGATAATAGTCATTTAGGTGAGTGTGGATACTAAGTCCTATTTCGATGTCCGATCAAGACATGTTTCGGTAAAACTGTTACAGTAAATGCATCAATATGATCGGCCCAGTTATGGCCAATGGTGTGAGAACCACTGTTTTGAGAATGTCTTTTAACCCCAGGCAGGAATCGTACAGTCCATGTACGCTTATGTTCACTTATGTACACAGAGCCGTACGTCATAGTAAGCTGATGCCCATGTTGCTACTAGAGCCGTCCATTACAGTACGCTGTGACCCATGTGTTACTATGCATTGGTTCATTTAAACAAGGAAAACGCAGGCGATAGATTTAAGACGTACGAAGTTCCTGAAATTATAAAGATTGTTATCTCTAGATCCCAAGCTGAGCTGTCCATAAGGGCAGTAGTGCAGAGTACATTCACCATAGGAACATTAGTGCAGACTACATTCTACTCCCCTACATTGTTAGGACCAGCAGTCAAGTAGGAAACATTGCTTGTGTGCATCGAAAGGATTTGATCCCGTGAACTACACAAATCATCCTTTGGGCTCATCGTTATCTCCACCTCGACACCCGCGAAAGAAATGAGCAGGTCAAAGGTGGATGATACTAACATCATATTATAAATGAATAGATCGTATCAAACATTTCAACACCATAAGTATCCCTGTTCTACATGGAAGATACTTATACATGTGCATGTTATTTTCTCAAATGATAAGAAAGAAAATAACATTAAGTCAACTGTTTAAAAAGTGTTTTTTTTTTTAAGTTATTGTAAAAAAAAAACAACTTTAAATCAAATGATACTATGAAATCATTTTCACATAAATAATAAAGAACTTCTTTGATAAATCCCGTTAAGAAATATCGCGCCTCTAGTAATTAATGCCTTAATGAAGGAAACAAAGTCATATAAACCTTAGTCCTGGAGTTAGAAATAAAACATATCCCCGGCCGAACATGGTTTAAAAGTGAAAACAGAACAATTCCACCATAGAAAGTAATTCCACCATAGAAAGTAATTCCACCATAGAAAGTAAATCCACCATAGAAAGTTAAGTATCGGTTGTGTCAGGCGTGACAATGACGCCAGGGTCAAGTATGTGGTAGGCTAGTCCATGGAAATCAACTTGTATCTTCACTGATGGCCTGACAGGACCGGTCGTCTGACATGTGTGTCTACTTGTGTTCCAGAGACCAGGATAATGAAGTGTTTACTTTCAATCCTTGTGTCAGAACAACAAATCAATATCGTCGCCTGTCAGCCTACCATACCTCACTGAGTATCTTAAGTTACATCCACGAATAGTCAACCTGTTATAAATCAAGGGGAGAAAATATCACTTTACTTGTTATCACAATCATAACCAGCCTGTGTTTAGAGCGTGGCAGAGGTTATGATAATATCTGTCACACGCATGTGTTTGCCATCTTCACATTAAAGACTACACAGCATGGTGTGAATGTCAACAATGTTAAATACAGAAACAGTTGATGCATCTAACCGTGTCCATTTTTTTTAGTCATATACAAAATTATATAATAATAGGCAGTTGTTTCATGAATACAACAATTGTGTAAACACAAAATTAAATGTGGGTGCACGTAAGGCCGTAATGAATAGACTCTATGACTTGTTTAATGCACTTTGTCAGTTGATGCAAACAGACGGTGATCATATTTTTTTAGAGTCTAAAATAAAACTTCATAAAATATTACAGCAGAGCTCGTAATAATGCCTTAAATATAAAATAAAAACTTCACAAAATATTACAGCAGAGAGTTTGTAATAATGCTTAATGGCCTTAAATATAAAATAAAGCTTCACAAAATATTACAGCAGAGAATCTGTATTAATGCTTAAATATAAAATAAAACTTCCACAAAATTCTACATCACAGTGGATTATGACAAATGCATTACTCACAAGTTATTGTAGCGAAATTCGTGTTAAGTGTTATTATAATGGTTATACAGATTAGCTTAGTGACTATTAATATAGTCAATAGTTCATGCAACGTGAGGTGTTATTAAAACAAATAAATGTTAGCAGAATAAATAAACAGCATTCTCCAAGCATTATTGCTAGAAATAATCAGTTGAGAAGTTGAGCATACACCTTGAGTTCATTAGTTTTAGTCCCGTGAGGAGGAATATATAGAGGAAAAAAAAAGAGTAAACAAGTAAATTCTGTATATTTACCACATCTATTGTGAATATATCTGTGGGCATTGTGAAAAAGCTGCTGGTGGAGGAGAGAGACCGAAGTTCTCCGCCACACTTTACCGACCCATTGACCAGGGCGTCGTTTCGTTGACGACGCCGCCAGTCGAGCCTGGAGATTGGGGGCTTTAATCCATTCATTAACTGTCTGGGTGACATGACCGCTGCGTTCTGTCTCTGCAATGTACCACCGTTCAAGTTATCTGCCGACTTCTGCTGACAACGGGAAGTGTGATGTGAAAGACCAGGGCAGTGGTGTTATTTCTCTCTTAGCAAAACTAATTTTTTATAATCCTATTCCTATTCAAGCCGATGACTTCATGTGTCCCCCCCCCCTCTTATTTCCGCTGGTATTACCATTGAATTGAGCGGTATTATAGCACAGACAGGCGCTGATTTGAATCACCACAACGTTGAGCAACGCAGTTTAGTACATGATTTAGTGAGCAAGTTTATCAACATAATGTTTTCAAATACGCTTTCAGCTATGTATTGCTTTCAGCAATGTATTCCGTACAGTGAATTCTACAGCTTGGAATAAAGCATTTCTGCGACTGCCCATAACCAATGTATATCATATTCGTACATTAATTTTAATAAGCAATAATACATAACTAAAGTTATTATAGAACACATTTCTAAATCTGGAATACGTTTTGTTAGTAAACTATTAACTATTTGAAGCAATCATGGAAGAGAAATTCAAACACATCAAACTGTTTACTTTGCAATAAGTGAATGTTGCTTAACAACCAACTAATGAAATCTGTTGTTTTTTTTTTAAACTACTCAATTGCTTTTAATATACTCATAAAAATGGATGCATCGGATCATCAGTAAATTTAAATTAACCTTACAAGTTTTAAAAACAAATAGGCAAAATTTAGTTATAATTAAATGACGTTTTATTGGCCTTGCGACACTATACATCCTATACAAGTCTGTAGTATAGGTTCAATAAACAACACTATATAGGTTCAGAGAACACTACATTCTTTACACGTTTGCTGTATATGCTCACAGAACACGAACATTGTTATTAGAAACTATGTATAAGAAGATGTAAACGTTAACACAACATCAGCCCCCATTTCTACTGGTATAGTTAGTATGTGCCACCCACAGCTAGCCACAAGTCCCTAGCTTGGGTTCATCATGAAAATGGTTGTCTACTCTTGATCTGTCCTAGTCTAAATCCATCTTTCGTGATTTCCACGAGGCCTGGACAGGAAACAGGAAGTGTCCATGGCAGAAGACTTACGTCACACTGCCCCACAGTCAGGCAATACTATTCGGTTCTGATATTACTCAATACGTTGATTTAACAAGAAATAAAAGTTTCTAAATATGTGCAACGGTGTTAATTTTTATTCAGAAAATAAAAAACGAATTTTAAAAAGTCTAATTAAAAATCTTGTGACTACTTGCGAACTATTTCTTTTAATTATAAAAACATTATATATATATATATATATATATATAGTTACTACTTCGGGGACCACAAGCTACATACACGTTACATATAAATAATTATATATATATATATATATATATATATATATATATATATAAGTAACATTACTTACCACTTGACGAGACAAAGATCGTGAAGAATCGGATACCGAGTTCTCTTTATTTTGTATTGATTTCTTATAGGAAGCCATCCCAGCGGCTGTAGTACACCATAACTGGTAATAATATAAGAGAATCGCTAATAACAAACTTCATAATGTTGTCAGAGCAGTCTTAGCATTATGAGAACCCCAACAAGTTGAGCACCCTACAACAACAACCACTCAATTAGGATTGGCCGCATGGGAGAGGGGGCTCCACGTTAAGACATCCAAAAAATATATAGCCCCCCCCCCGCTCATAATGCCGCCTTTTTCTCCGGACAGGGGTTGGCAAAGTTCCCTCTTATTTTCCCGGTGTTGCGTACGGCGAAAGATATTGGTTGTGCGCAACTCTTGCAGGACATTAAAATTTCTGTGCGCAACAAAACGGTCGATAGGCCCAGCTAAACAAAACGTTTGAGTGTTATGTTGCCGAGAGCGGGAACAGTTTAGAGGGAACACTGTTGAACAGGCATATTCACCTGGCGGCCCGCGATGCATGCGGCAGTTTGAGTGTACATTAGCGATCCGAGCAAAGGGCACCTAAGCTGGTCAGAAAAAATAATTAAGTTTCTTCGTGTTTGTATGTTGATTAACTGTTAATAGTAAACAAATTTAACTTTTAAACCAATCTAAACACTGGTTACTCTCGGACCTAACCACATACAACAGGTAAAATGTTTTTTTCCTAATTATATAGCAAACATTATTTACCAACATGGTGTGTGAGGGGCGTGGAATACGTTTATTTGTGGGTGCTACATGCCATTCGTGTATGCTGTACAACACTCTAACATGCAGCCTTATATGAGGAACTAATCTAATAGAATAATAGCGATTTGGTTTCTGCGTTAAATCGAAAGTAAAGAATTAATACAACAGTATTCCAGTTTAAAATATTAATCATGGCTCCATCCCGAACTCGATTCGATATTTCTTTTTTAAAAATCTTCAGTTTTAAATAGTTTCTGTGGATTTTATTGTGAATATTAAAAATAATCATAACATAATGTCATTCAAATTATTGTTTTTATTACAACAGATAGCATTTTAAAATCGTCAAACGTAAACAATGGTAGTTATCGAAAATTCTCCGACGATAAGAATAGCGAGCGCGAATAGCGAGCGCGAATAGCGAGCGCGTTCGTCGTAACTAATTTCGTAAATCAAGTTCTTTTTAAAAGTCGATCTAATCTAAAAAAAAAAAAGAAATTTTGCTAATTTCTATGCAAATAAAGTTCTCAGCTATCACATTATTTCATTTTTTAAATAAATAGTGCATTGATTTATTTTTAAATTATAAAATAAGATTATATTTTTTTTAAGAATTAAAAGTCAAATACAACTGTAAAAATAATCGAGCGAATTGTATATATTGCATTAAAAGTTTCTTAAGTTTGGGTGACGTTGTGGCTTACTGGTTAGATTACTCGCCATTTTTTTTTTTTGCTGGCTACCCAGGTTCGATTCCTTGTGCGGTCATTATTTTTTTTTTATAATTCATCTTTTTTGTTATCTTAATGAAAAGTAACAACAACTAATTAGATCTCTTTGACAACATTTTTATTTTAAATTGAAATAATTTATCCTTTAGGTTACTTCAAGGAAAGAAACAACAACTAATAAGATTTTTAATTCCGTTCATAACTTGAAAAAAAAAATATTTTGAAAATGTGTATCCAAGCTGAACAGTAGTCATCTCTATGCGAAGGCTTTGTAAGTAAGTTTTGTAATGTTGTACAACACTGTAGCTTGCAGCCTTATATGAGGAACTAATAAGTTTTGTAATGTATTTATACAACACTTTAACTTGCAGCCTTATATGAGGAACTAATCAGTTTTGTAATATTGTACAACACTGTAGCTTGCAGCCTTATATGAGGAACTAATAGGTTTTGTAATGTATTTATACAACACTTTAACTTGCAGCCTTATATGAGGAACTAATAGGTTTTGTAATGTTGTACAACACTGTAACTTGCAGCCTTATATGAGGAACTTATCTTGTTACAATATGTAACAAATAGGATGGCCTAGTTTTCTTGACTGGAAACAAAATACGAGAAATACAATACTCATAACAATGTTATTAAAAGTAACCAGTGTTCGGTGTGTCTTGTTTAATAGTTTCCAAGATAGAAATACATGTATTTAGGCTATTTGATTCAATAATTTTAGCTGGAGGGAATTACGATTTTAAATGTATCTGGCATGTGCATGACTTTGACTATAACTCATCTTCTATCCACAATTTTTTTCCGGATAGTTCATTTCGTCAATAGCTCATGATCTAAAATATTATTTTGTTGTATGTTATTTAAAAAAAAAACAACTTTGCAGTAAAAGTCGACACATATCACAATGAGCGTTGTGTTATACAGAACTCAGAACTGTACTTACATGATGATGGCAGGCAGCTATGAGACAGTACTTCGCTATCTGCTGACAGATCTCTAGTAGCGGTGGTCATCCCGAGGTTAAACAAGTTGTAATAAATTCAGATAGACTGACAATGCTAGGGTATGAGGGGAGTGTGTGTGTGTGGGGGGGGGGCAGTTATGATGTATAATGTATGGTAATCTGTGGCTGTGACAACGCAAGCGACCCTATGACACGTGGCACTACCCTCCCTGTTGTTTTCTCCGTCCACCACCGTCGGGGCCTGACTGAAACATAAAACAAAACGCATCATTAGGCAGTAGCCCGTGGCTGTGTGTGTGTGTGTGTGTCCATAGTTGTATACAACTGATTAAACCGGTGTCATTCAGGAACTATAAGATGAACTAACGACTGATATTTAAAGAAAATTATATGATAAAACCGCACGTGAAAACTTCAGAGCACTGTGTGTGTGTGTGTGCCATCAATTACGTACAACTGGTGTCATTCAGGAACTATAAGATGAACTAACGACTGATATTTAAAGAAAATTATATGATAAAACCACACGTGAAAACTTCAGAGCACTGTGTATGTGTGTGTGCCATCAATCAGTACAACTGGTGTCAGTCAGGAACTATAAGATGAACTAACGACTGATATTTAAAGAAAATTATATGATAAAACCACACGTGAAAACTTCAGAGCAGTGTGCCATGAGTTATATACAACTCGGTCAACTGATGTCAGGGACTATAAGATGAACCAACGACTGTTATTTAGAAGAAACCTATATGATAAACAAACACGTGAAAACATTTTAAAACAAGGTACATACAAATACTTACAAAATGACCGAGTTTCAAACGCTACAGAAAATAAATACGTGTAGACGTTTATCATGTGTGTGGGTTATAGCAGTGTAATGACCAAGAAATATCCCCAGTAAACAACATCAACCTCCTACAGGGCTAAACAAAATACCGCACTCAATTTTAAACCTTCACAGCACACGAAGTCGTACTAGGCAGATTTGTATTTCTAGCCTTGGTTGGTCACATTTATTGTTCCGAGAGGGAGGGGGGGGGTTGCATGTGTAACCTCACGGTTCAGTAAATAGGGACACCATGAAAAGGTGTTGTCAACGTAAGGGAAGTGATCCGTAACAGTTTAAAGACAGATTTGAAAAACAACAACAAATATTTCACAATTTAAAAAATACACCCCCCCCCCTGGTTGTTGAGATCTAGGGTGATGACAGACGGACAGACAGACAGACCAAAAAGAACAGACAAAAAAAAAAACCCCCCCGGGGCAATAGAGCATTTTTTCAGGGGAAAAAAAACGAAAATGCTCTAAAAAAAAAAAAAGGGTGAGCATTTTTTAAAGTCTAAAGGGTCGAATCATTTTTCCCCTTAGGGTCTATAAGCCCAAAATACCTAATACTATGTATATAAGCCCAAAAAATATATAATACTATAATAAGCTACTATGTATATGAGCCCAAAAAATATCTGATACTATAATAAGCTACGATGTCTATAAGCCAAAATACCTAATAATATAATAAGCTGTCTATTAGCCCAAAATACCTGATACTATAAATAAGCTATGTCTATAAGCCCAAAATACATGGTACTATTATAAGCTATGTCTATAAGCCCAAAATACCTGATATTATAATAAGCTACTGTCTATAAGCCCAAAATACCTGATACTATAGTAAGCTACTGTGTCTATAAGCCAAAAATACTATAATAAGCTACTATGTCTATAAGCCCAAAATACCTGATACTTTAATAAGCCACGCGTGTATAAAACGCACAATATAGAGATTACAACATTTTTTAAAACATGTGCTTGCTAAGCATGCTATTTGAAGTTACACACGTTTTGGTAAAAAGAATGTGTTTATGCAGTACTTACACGCTTAGAATGTCATTAAGGTTAAAAATAATACAAAATAATGGAATCCTAATGAAAATATATCTGATGTGAATTCATTTGATTGAAGGCTTAAAAATAACAATATAGGGCCCAAAAAAATATGAATGGATTGATTTTCGTTAAACGGAAAGTCGTCAAGTCATTAATTAGATTCGGTTTTAATTAACTGCATCTCACTACAACGTGTTTCCTGTTACAAGTAAAAAAAAAAACGTATTCTGAAAGGACAGCGAGATGTGGGTCACAATAATTTATTTCTTTTAAAAAAAGGCAAAGTGACACACTCGGAAGAGCGATGCACATATATTATAAATAAAACAATAAGTGAATGTGTATGATTACAAGTCAACCAGGCCTTTTAAGAGCAATCCAAAAACATCATTTATAGCTAAGAATGAAGGAAGCGTGATGTTTACCGCCACTTTGAACGAGAGAAACACATCTATATGTGCTTTTTCAAGCTTGAGATGAGCACAGACTATGGAATAAAAACATAAGAGCACACCGGCCACAGTCGGCATGGGCAAACCATTAAGAATACTCGTGATGTATCATATAGAAACCTACCCCCCACCCACCCCCAAGGGGGAAAGTGTAAGTGTGGCTGGCCTAGGAAAAGATTTTCGACTGGACATCCAGTCAGATATAAAGGAAGGAGGCATGTCCTTGGGGACAACTGGCTCGAGCTGGATGGAGAAAAGATGTGTGAATGACCTTGGTCACGCTGGGGGGACCGAAAGCCCAGTTTAGAATACCGCATAAGGTAGTAGTGGCACACAAAGAAATGCGGTTTACATAACCAATAATGAATACCATAGTGGGTGGTAAGAGTGGAAAGGAAATTGTCAGCAACTTGATAATATGTGTATTTTGTAAGTTTTTTTTTATTATTTTCGTTGTTGTTGTAGCAAGTATGGTCGTTTATAAGTGTTGTGCTAAAATTTAATTAAACAAATAGGGTGATGAAGTTAACCTCCCTTCCACCAATCAACGCCCCATTACCGTCTGTCGTATTGAAAAAATAAAACGTGCCTTCAAAAGATAAAGGAAACTTTTTTTGACGAACGTTGGAAAAAAAAAATCTGGCATGCCATGATCTAAATAGTATCGTCTGGTGAACTATGAACTCTAACAAGCAATATTGTAGTGAGTCAAGTGTACAATCATCTCAAAACGTCAACATTTCTCTTTCATACACAGAAGTAAAAACATGTGTCGATTACAATGTTACATGATAGACTACGTGATGTAAAAATGTTACATAAGTTTTCTTGTTTGAAACTAAAGCTGCACTATATCTTCGGCAATAATAAATTAATGGGCAGTCATTTTATCTAAGTAGCAATCGTAATACATATGAAGGGTTCGTTTCTGTGCGGCTTTGTCATGTGTTGAAGATAAAAAAAAAATACTGTAATTGAAAAAAAAAACATTGGGGGTTCCAAATAAAGTTTGCAGGTAACCACTGGCATCCCAGTGACTGGCGTTTAGTTTATTAAGTCATTAGTTTCACGTTTTAGAAACATTGTCGTCCAGCGGTAGGCCAAGCTGAGAAACATGAGCTGTCCAATTTTAGATGGGCACGGAATGAACACTGGGTTTAAAAGCTATTGTCCACGACCATCAACAGACACGAATTGGCCATAATTACTGAAAATGGTGAAACGGCTATAAACTCACATACAGTGTGGAGAACACGAGACGCAAATGTACGAGACACAACTGTACGCTTAACATTTACCAATGAATGAATGAGCAGTAAAAAATGTACCCTTAGGATTGTATTATTGTTATCAGTACAATCTTACAGTCCGAGTCTACGTGGTTGGGGAAATGAAAACAACATATGTAATCTTGGTGTAATTCAGCCTCTCCATAGACACGCTATATAGGACAAAAGCCCCCATAATATTTTTTTCAAGTCATTTATGAAAATATAATTAATGTTTAAAAAAAAACCCAAAAAAATAACTGTTTTGCTTAATATAAAACGACATCAGGGAAAGTGGATTTTATATTTTGATTTTTTTAAAAAATTGACTATTTATAATGGGCCCTTTCACTTATTACATAACGTTTATTTTCTTGCTTTACCACCCATCCCCCTCCCCGAATGGCGTCTTTTTTTTTACCACACCTTAACAATGTGTGTCACACTTCGGCAAGCTCCCCATATCCCCAAAGTTAGCCTTGCATTTTATGTGGGGCGCATCTTTCCAATGGCTGTTCTCAATTCCACCTCTTCATTGAAATGCTATTAAAAGTTTTAGATTTCAATTCATAACCAAGTTTTGCAGCTGCAACGGTGGCTGGATTAGAGTCCATAATGATACCCTACGCCAGTGGTCGGCAAACTTATCAGCCAAAGAGCCAAATATGAACAATACAACAATTAAAAAACAAGCAATTTAAGTCTTTTCCGTTTCGGACAAAGGACATTTTAGAGCATTTTCGTGTACGCAGTGGCTACGGTTACAGCCATAGATTTTGCTCAACGCGTATGGGTTTTGATAAATAGAGAGGGAAGTAATCATGTTGAACAACTGTTACAAAATAAATAATGATTACGCCCCTTTGATTAGCTTTTATTATTTATATTTAGAATATAAGCAAAAACGGTACTTAAAAAACTCTTATATTCGGCCCTGAGAGGTCAGATCGCGAAATGAACTTTTGATGTACACTTGGCAGGCCAAGACCTACAAAATGATATATACATCATGGGTCTAGGACTTATGGTTGCTTAGATATAGGGCGCTCCCTTGTTAATATAGCTTATATAGTAAAACACGGTACTTAATACGCCTCCTTTTTTCGGCCCTCGGAGGTCAGATCGCGAAATGGACTTTTGCTGCACACATGGCAGGCCAAGACCTACAAAATGATATATACATCATGGGTCTAGGACTTATGGTTGTTGAGATCTAGGGTGATGACGGACAGACGGACAGACAGACAGACAAAACGGGGACAATAGAGCATTTTTTTTTCGAAAATGCTCTGAAAAATTGGGAGCCAAATCTGCTTGTTTAGTAAACTTTTATTACACTAAATAAGTAGTTCACTAAATAAGTTGTATACTAAATAAAACTAAATGCCAGAGCCGCACTTAAGGAGCCAAAGAGACACATGCGGCTCCGGAGCCGCACTTTGCCGACCACTGCCCTAGGCGAATGCTCATGCTATGATCGGTCATAAAACCCATCTAGACAGAGTTCTTTCTATATTGGTGTCACCAGTGGCGCTGAGAGCCAATAGGGGCCCCAGGGCAGGACATCATTGCGGGCCCCTTAATAAACAATAAGTCGTGGAAAATTTACATGGTCGGGGCGGCCGGGCCCCCTTACAGATGCGGGCCCCTTGGCAATGACCCCCCTGCCCCCCTCTCGGCGTGCCCCGCCCGGCCCGCCCCCCCCCCCCCCCCCCGCTCCTCCTGGCGACGCCTCCGCGGGGGGGGGCCCCCGGGGAAAAAGGGGAAAAAGTTCTTTTTTGGGGAGGTTTTTTTTTAATACAATACACGGCGAGACATTCATTAAATTACTGAATGAATATCAACACAATCTGCGTCTATCTTTTGGCATATTTTTTGTTGAGTTGGCATCAGGCCACATTTCTCAAACATTCAGTAAATACATGAGGACTGGTCCTACCCATGTTGTTGTGACGGATACAGGCTTTATCTAGGAAGTGGGACAACTGTCTAGTGTCAGCGTTCCATAGTTGTTAACATCTACCGGTTAGTTCATATTGTGTAACTGGCCCACTAACATTCGAGGAAAGTCACCTTAATTGTTGTAAAATAGACATCGGGAATTCCCTTAGGGCGCCTTAGGCCATGCTTATCATCGGACAATGTGAACTCAATAATCCAGAATATTTTCACTAGATTGCAATTGGCATTTAATACTAAAAATACAAAGATCATGGTGAAAAATGTTAAAGAACATTTTTTAAAAATCACATGTTCACGGAATTTCAAACAGTTTTTCAAGATTCAATTAAAAAAAAAAACACTTTCGTGACTGCCAAGTCTACGTTGTCAAAGAAGTAATTTTAAGCAACAATAATATGTCTGAGCAAAGCTGTTCTTAGGCTTTGGGAAGGCTCTATGTAGGATTACCATTTACCAGTCTTATGCATTTTGTAAATACAGAGTTCTTTTAGATCCCATTGTCCATACTAATTGTTGTGTCTATATTTGTCTGCTCTTTCCACTCATGGCAGAGCTTGTCCATACTTTTAGTGTTAGCGGTTGCCTGGCTTAATTTCATTTTCTTTTCTATGGCCTGTTCATTATGTAATTTGAGCATTTCTCGTTAACCTTGGAATTGAAAGTGAGACTGTGCACAACATTTCAAAAGAAATTAGGTACACTCAATAAATGTGTAGCTACTACTCGATTTTTTTTCAGTACTAATAAATTAGAGTCCGTACTTTTTAACACTGCCCCCCACTCCATCCGGGTCCATACTAGGCATCCAGAAAATTATGGTTATTCTTTACCATGTCAAAAGCACGTACATATAAATACATGATAATCACAAATGCCTAAAAGTAAAACAGTGATGTATATATTTTAAAAATAATTTTGTTCTAGTACACTTAATAATAAATTTTACTGACAGGAAGCCCCCTTTATCAGTGGACCCTTTGGTTAGCTGCTAGTTTGTCTATGCCTAAGTAGTCGCCTAGTTTGTCTATGCCTAAGTAATCGTCTAGTTTATCTATGCCTAAGTAATCATCTAGTGTGTATATGCCTAAGTAATCGTCTAGTTTGTATATGCCTAAGTAGTCTCCTAGTTTGTATATGCCTAAGTAATCATCTAGTTTATCTATGCCTAAGTAATCATCAAGTTTGTATATGCCTAAGTAATCACCTAGTTTGTATATGCCTAAGTAGTCTCCTAGTTTGTCTATGCCTAGGTAGTCATCTAGTTTGTCTATACTTAGGTAGTCACCTAGCTTGTCTATGCCTAAGGTATTAGCCTTGTATTACTATATATGCCTAAGGTAGTTGTCTAATTTGTCTTTGGCTAAGGTATTCACATAGGGTGTCTATGCCTGATGTGGTTGCTCTGGTCTGAGGGATAAATATTGAGTGTTATGGATAAGAAATCTTCCTATCAGAAAAATTCCTCACTCAGTGGTGTGGTTGTGAACACATCTGGTGAAGTTCAGGATGTGGCTTAGAATTGCACTGACCCTTAGCCACTCTAACCAATGCAGCTATGTGGGGGATGTAAAATGGGTACTTCTTGATAGGGCTTAAGGTATGATATTAAGTCCTATGATGTCTCTATAATAATCTAATGTAGTAGTTGGGGGTGGTGTTTATGAGTCAAAGGCAAAGCTAACTTGAGAATGTGGCAGACTAACACACAATGACTTGGTAATAAGCATAATAAGTTTCACAAGCTCAAAATTATTTTAAAAATGACTTACTATGTAATGCATCATATATGATAAAGGGTGGCCTAATAAGGGTCTTCAGTTGACCAATGTGGCTTTTTGTAAAGTGTAGTGCTGCTCCCAATGGAAACTAAGTTATGCTTTTTATAACTAAACTTTGTTTAAATGAAAAGAGTGTGGCTTTTAATCATAAATAAAACAATCAGACTTGAAATAGCAAAGATCCCCTTATGAAGCCTACATAGACCATCAACCACAGATGAAATAAGTTCACCTGTTTCTTTAGCCATGCCTATTTTATGGGATTAAGCAGCTAGTAAAATGCTTAGACACCTTTACTTCCCCAACAAATGTTGAGTGCCCATTTTTAAGCTGGGTTAACTTTGGGATATCAATAGGATCTGAGAAAGGACCAGACTCTCACCAAGACTCGAATTCATAAGCTTCCGATTAGTACTCAAGCACTCTCCACTACATCCCTTAGGAGACACGAAATATAGAGGCTCTTAAAGATACAAACATTCAAGATGCATTGTTCAACATGATAAATATATTTTCATCAATGGTTGCAAGAAAGACATGTTAAAATGTTGGAGAATACTTTATACCAGAAAGAACCTTGAAAAAGTGGTCATTAATGTCATGATGATTAGTGGAGACAAAAACTGGTGAATGGCAGTTAAGCACAAATTATTTCTATTCCTACAATTATGATTAATGAGTGATGAAATACCTGAGTGAAATTCATACTCATACTGTTAATTCAATTTAATTAATCAAATCAGAAAATCAATCAATATAACAAAATAAATTCAAAAGCAAGCTCTTAAGTTAAATTCCATGAAAACTTACATAATGCCAAAGGAAGTATATACCACTAGCCGGTTACTGAATATAAAGTGATGAATAGATTTTGAATTCAAAATTAAAGTTGATAAAAAAAAATTAAAATTATTCAATTTATTGCCATGCAATAGATTCAATAGTGAAAATACTCAATAGTACTGATGAATCGTAAGCACAATTCCAAATTGACCCCCGGGTACCAGCCATAGATATTGGTCCACACCCTAACCCTATCCCTAACCCTTTCCCTATCCCTAATCCTAACCCTATATTTAAATATTTTAAAAAATAATTTTTTTAAAATTGCAACTTTTGATGATTATAGGTCAGTGACTTTCATATGCTAATATAATGGTTTTGGCTGGTGCCGTAGCCAGTGCGATATGAAAATGTCATTTTAAAATGAAAGACAGTGCGCGAATTCTAACACTAAAGCCGTAAGTTTTCTTGAAAAGCACAATGCTGTGTACAGTAATTACAATTAAAGCCTTCTAGAAATATGACATGAAATTCGATTGAAAGTTACATTTTAAATTATAATAAGGCACTTGTTACGGGACCAAACGTGTGGTCTCTATATTTTTTTTACCCGGGTACCAGCCGTAGATAATATTGCTCCACACCCTAACCCTATCCCTAACCCTATCCCTAACCCTAAACCTATCCCTAATCCTGAAAAAAAAAAAAAATTATATATGTCATGTTCCTTATACCCTAATATAATGGTCACGTTTGGTCCCGTAACAAGTGCGTTATAATAAAATTATTTTAAATTGTATGATAACTGATAAAATTAAATATTGTATAGTATAGACAGTCTACTATTCAAACTAAAGTATTATTAGTCTTACTTAACTTACTAGTATATTTTATCACTTTCATTCTCTAACTAAATAAAACATTACACTTACCTTTAACAATATATCTTTTGGTAACCAAATGAAGCAAAAAACCAACAAACTAAACGGTACATCACAACAAAAATAAATTATTGATCTTTGTTGACAGTGAGGTAGTTTTTTTAAAAATCCTCAATGAAAATAAAACCGAATGGCTATGTGTCCGCCAAATGAAATCGCATTTTAAGTCTCAGTTACGGCTATTTTCCCGCAAATGCTACTTACAATAACTATATGCATGTATATTGTGATGTTTAAATCTTGTACATTTACATGTACAATTGTACGTGTATTATACATTTATATATAACCATACTATGGTTACCATTAGTGTTGTTTTCGTCGACGAAAACTAAAACTAAAACCTTCGTTAACGAAAATGTTGACTTTTCGTCAACGAGAACTATAAACTAAAATTAGAAGCAAGACTAAAACTAGACAAAAACTAAATCTGGTAGACAAAAGACTGAATAAAAACTGAAACTAAAATTCCCCAACGAAATAAAAACTAAAATCCCCATTTATCGTTCTTTTCCGGTACTGCGGTCTGCGGGCGAACCATCTATTCTACGAAATAAATATGACCTAGGAAAGTGGTCGGCAAACTTATCAGCCAAAGAGCCAAATATGAACATTGCAACAACTAAAAAAAATTTGGGAGCCAAATCTGCTTGTTTAGTAAACTTTTATTACACTAAATTATATTACACTAAATAAGTAGTACACTAAATAAAACTAAATGCCAGAGCCGCACTGTTACGTTATTATGCTCAAATATGTGACGTTATTATATTTCTTTATACTTTACAAGGCGTAGGATCGCCAAATATGTTACGTAGACAATTCTCTAATATATATATATATATATATATATATATATATATATATATATATATATATCAACACCAACACTGGTATTTAAACTCAAAGATCCAACTTTAATTGCTTCTAAACATAGGTGAATATATATGTATATACAATATAAGTCCTTTGTCTAATGATGTCTACTTAAACTAATGTCACTACAAGTTTACAACTAACTCTTAGAATCTTAGAACTATCTACACTACTCTAACTACGTCTACTCGTATGACTGTCAGCACCTTACTAACTCAACTACTGCTAAACATTTCTTTTATAGGGTAGGGGGCGAATACGTTGGTGCAACGTTTGGGGGGGGGGGGGGAAACGACGATGTCTGTCACCAAAACGATTGGGGGGGGGGGGGGAAGAACGTCAGTGAAACGATTGGGGGGACTGGGGGGAAGGCGACGTCGATGAAACGAATCTACACAACATAGCGGCTGGAACCTTGACCCTGTGGTGAACTGGGGTTGGTGGGGGAGAAGGGCAATTCTACACGCCACACGCACTTAATTAGCCAAAGAGCCATATGCGGCTCCGGAGCCGCACTTTGCCGACCACTGACCTAGGACATATCTAATCTGTTTCAACATTTGGTCATGAACAATGATGTCATTTGTTACTGGTGTTTACAAGACTAAAACTAAAAGTAAAACTAAAATGAATAAGACGAAAACTAAAACTCTGGTGTTTTAGTTTTAGTCGACGAAAACTAAAACGAAAACTAAAATTGGGCCTAAAACTAAAACTAGACTAAAACTAAAATTATTACAGAAAAAACGAAATAAAAACTAAAACTAAAATAGGACCTGGGACTAAAACATCACTAGTTACCAAGGATATAACTAAGGACATAATATCTTCGTTTGAAATACATTGTTTAAATAGTCCATGGTAAATATGCATGAATATTGCAACCCTGGTCGGGGTTTAGAAATATAACTAACACTGTAAAAGTATAGTGTGTAACAAAATGTCCAAACATTCGATCTAGATCAGGGGGTCCTCGATCATTTGCAGACCGCAGCACAATTTTCACATAGCCATAGGCATAAGCCTGTGTTTTTGCGGTGGGTATCATTTAATATCTTTATGATGGATATATATATATATTAGGGCTGCTGATTAAACTGCGTTAATTTGCGATTAACGCGTCAAAAATTGCGATTAAAAATTTTAACGCAACACTTAAATGCGTTAATTTGACTAAATGCGGAAAGTTCACCAAAACGATAAATAACAAAATTTCACCATTTGGAGTTTAAGTTCCGTCCACTTATTAAGTAGATCTATCACGCCCACCCTGCCGCAATTCGCACATACCCTCACCCCCAGGTATGTCGACTGAAGCCCCACTGTAATATATGATGAAGATGTTTTGGTTATTTAGCCCTTCGACAAGTAAACTCCTGCTCCCTTCCCGGTCGATGTAAAAATAGAAAACTTTCATTCACTAGTTTACATTATATACTGTAGTGTATTGGTGGAGGTACTATAGTGTATTGTTGAAGGTATAATGAACCCGTTTATTATTAGATCAAAATAACGAGATGCTAGAAATTTTGTATCATCATTTTTTTTGCGCATAATTTTGTATTGTATTTTGATAGTATAACATCTTGCTAATACATCTGTACCCGAGACAGTGGTTGTATTTTTCAGAATTATTGTGATACTGAGTCAAATTTTATACATGGCTGTTGATTTACTGCAATTAAAGCGTAATTAATGCGTTAAAAATATGCGATTACATTTTTTTAACACAAACACCTAAATGCGTTGAATTTTACCCAAATGGTGTTATTTCAGAGTTGCAGATGAAATAAAAAAAAATCAGTTAATAACCCAATTCTATAACCAGATCAGACGAGATTTAAAAAAAAAAGGAAGAAAAAAAAACCGAGTGTCACGTTTACATAAATCATAGCAGCTATATGACCTTGAAACAATAGGATTGTCATTTCTTAATTCAAACATATGACCCCGAATGATGCAATTAATGAACATCTGCACGTGTTATAGTTTGATTGACAAGTGTCATGGCTTTGAAACAATGTAACTTGTGGTTGGTAAGTGACGTCATCTACCAATATTGTGTAAAATGACACTCTTTGATGTTATCGGTCGGCTTTCATTTTTCATCTTCTGTTCTTTCTTTCCTGTTGACGACACACTTTATAACAAGTCGCGACCCACATGTGAGACGTCACACACACGTCCGAGACGTCACACACACACACACACACACACAAATGTTTAATACTCTATTGCTTAGGCCAAGTAAGTGCGAAAAAATAACACGTTGTTATTATTTTAAAGAGACATGTTGATTGAATTAAAAAATGTTACAATTAATAAATAAAGTATTTTTTCGATTAAATATGCGTTAATTTGCGATAATTTTTTTAATTATGCGTTAATTTCGATTAAAATTTTTAATCGAACAGCAGCTCTAATATATATATATATATATATATATATATATATATATATATATATATATGTGTGTGTGTGTGTGTGCGCGCGCGTGCATGTGTGTGTGCATACACATTTTACACTAGCTCAGTGGTTCCAAAGTGTGGGTCGCGATACGTTGGTGGCTTATGAAGTAGGCTTATTAGAAGTTTTACGTCTGTCTGTCTGCAAAATGAACAGGTTTAGTGGGTTGCGAACAGTGCTCGATTTAAGAAAAAAAAAACAGTGCCGGGGATGAAAACAATTTCTGCAGAGCCGGGAATAAATGTCTATGATTTCATCCCCGGCAGGGATATATTAGCTAAAGCAGAGCCGGGGGATGACAGGTCTCAGTGCCGGGGATATCCCCGGCGGTAAATTGAGCCCTGGTTGCGAATCGCAAAAGTTTGAGAATGAGAACTGCACAAACTCTAAATACAGTCGAAACTCGGTTTAAGAGTAACTTGATTTTTGAGTGTTTCGCAAGACTAGCACATTTTTTTTCACAAAATTTGCAGTGATATACGAGTGTTTTGGAATACGATCACCTGTCTGAACGAATAATGCTCTTAAACCATGTTTGACTGAAAAATGAAACACATTTATGCACTTGGTTTTTACGTGTGCTAGTTGAGGGTTTTTTTTTTTAATCGCTCGGGAACATTACACAATTGTTTAGCTTTTTTTTTTATAGCAGCGTGTGACATCGGAAGCTGATTAGTTTTGTGCAGAACATGCAGGTCTTTGAAAAGATTGCGTAGTGTCGCCATATTAAAAACAACACAGGTCGTAACGGGCCATTTTTGCGCTGTCCAAGCCGCCTATTGGAAATACTAGGTTTCTGATAATTTTTTGAACCCCAGCTGCTAAGTGGCTACGAGGTTTATTTCTTTCAGAAATCGGTTCGTAATCTTTTCAGAAACTTATTAGCGGCCATCAAATATTTGAAAGAAAAAAAACATGTAAAACCCATCTGTAAATTAGTCTTTGAGGTTTCGAAGTTGTTTTGGCCATTTACTTCTTTCTGTCCTACTACTATTCAAAAGGTGTTTACTAATTCTAAAAGAAATGTCATATGGCAGGATATATTGCTTGACAATCATAATCTATTGACCAGGGTCCACGACGACCTTATGACGGCCCTGATTTTATCAAACGTAAGTACACATTAGAACCAACGACAACATTGCGTTCCATTGTGAAAAAATAAAAATAATTATTAATTAGTTGTGTGGGGGTGGGGTCGGGGGTAGAGCAGAGTGAGACAGGTTCGCCTGGTGCGTTAAATACTCTGGCGCCGGCCCTGCATGTTTCGGTTCTTCACGTATTTAACTAAAGAGAAAGAAAACACCCAAATAACTTAAATATAAAGAAAATAGTATTTCTTTCCTGCCAAGAAAACGATCTTAGGTAATTTGCTATTCTGAATCATTAGTTTCGGGAGAAACTGCCGTGTGGAATCGGTTACTTACTCTGTAAGTGGGCCATCATGTTTACTGCCCTGTTAGCAATAAAATCGATTGGATGTTGGTTGCAATCAAGTCTTTAACGTCTGCCAATTTCTTTTATCATGGTAGTTGAAACGTCACTGATTCTGTTGATTGGGTGACTACTCTTTCTTTAATCTCATTAGCTGCTTATTCTGATATGACATGCTCATCTGTAGCGAACTCTCCACTAGGGTCCTCAATCAGCTCGATTTTCATGCCCATTTTTGGATTAGGTTCAGGCCCTGATGAAAGTTCACAACTTTACCAGCTTTACCAGCATGTTAGGGAAGTAAAGACGGCTGGGCGTAGTGCTAGCCAAACAATCCCTAAATGTGGCATGGCTACTGAGACATATTAATTCTACACTTCCTCTGCACTGATGAGCGAAAGGAAACTTTACATTTTTACTCAAAGCTTTGTTGACTTTTTCTTCAAATAGTAAAAAGCTATAAAAAAAACAACCTATACAACAATTCAATGAGAAAAGATTTATAGTGAAATGATTGAAAAAAACAACAACGAATTCCCCAACAAAAGAAAGAGCCATGCAACTAAATAAGCTGCTTCTGTTTACTATTCTAATGAAGGAAAACCTGTATTTTGAAGCAATGAAAATTTAAGTACTGCATATCGATTTAATACGAAACACAGTTCAGTTTATATGCAGTAAAACTATTGTAAAAAAAATTAGTCTCATATTAGAAAAAAATAAAGCTTACAAATTGTAGTTGTTTTTTTTCTCATCTTTTTCTTTACCTGCACTTGGGTGAAATAAAAAATGCTTAGAAAATAATGTAACTTACATATAGAGCAGAGATGGCAAATAGGATTTTATAAAAGTGCCAAATTTATAGCAAGTTAACTTTTTTTTTTTGTGAGTGCCAGCACTTTTATGTTTTAATGTATAGTTTTTTTTAATTTTATTTTTGTTATATATGTTACCGGCAAAGTGTGAAATCCGGCATTCTATAGAATGCCTAGGCAATGTATAGAATGCCTGAATTTTTCAGGCAAAGTATGAAATAAATTGCTATTTCATACATTGCCTAGGCACTCTATAGAATGCCGAGTTCCCGTTCGGCAAAGTATGTAACTATTGGCTGGTGAAACACTATGATGTCATGCTGATGGAAAAAGAAGGTGTGACCGCATTTCAGTTTTACGTTGCGTAGTTATTTGACGTACTTCATAAGGCCCATTTGGCTATTACGGGACAGAATGTTGAAAGAACTATCACCCAAATACAAGAACATTACACGTCATGATATAGAACTGTATGTTAACCTTTGTGAACCTTGCCAGAAAAAACAAAAAGGCGTCAAAAAGGCATTGTAGTCAAGCCAATGTTTTTTTTTTCAGAATTCAACTCCCGTTGTCAGGTCGATCTCATCCACTTTCAATCCCATCCTGATGGGGAATACAAGTTTATAATGGTGTATCAAGATCATCTCACCAAGTTCGTGGTTCTCAGGGCCCTGAAGACAAAGAGGGCGGAAGAAGTAGCCTACCAGCTCGTAGACATATTTACGTTGCTTGGTGCTCCAGCAATTCTACAGTCCGATAACGGCAGAGAATTTGCAAACAGTGTGGTAAGCAGCTTAATTAAAGGAGTACTGCCCCATGTTGAAGATCGTTCATGGTAAGCCGCGCCACTCACAAAGTCAGGGGAGAGTCGAAAGAGCTAACCAGGACATCAAAAATATGTTGTGTGCTTGGATGCAAGATGGAAAAACTGGCCGCTGGAGTGAGGGGTTACGGTTCGTGCAACTCATGAAGAACAGAGCTTTTCATTCTGGGATTAAAAGATCACCATACGAAGCACTCTTTGGCTGCAAAGCTGAAATAGGCCTTACAACGTCGTCCCTACCTGACGATATTTTTCAAGATGTGGAAACAGAGGAAGACCTCGAAAAAAGAATACTGAACATACAAACAACACAAGAGCAGATAGACAGAGATGAAGTAATGCAAGAGACAGCCATTTCTGCAGAAGACATGCATGAGGATGCAAACCACGATTGAAAAGTATGCACAATTTAAAAATTTTATACTTTGCCAAAACGACACTAGTCATTCTATACAATGCCTAGGCACTGTATAGAATGCCTAGGAAAAGTATGCACAATTTAAAAATTTTATACTTTGCCTAAAACGACCAGGCATTCTATACATTGCCTAGGTATTCTATAGAATGCCGGCATTTCACACTTTGCCGGTAACATATATATTAGTTTTTGGCAAGCCAGGAATTTTCTGGTGTGGCTGGGGTTTCAGCATATATGCCATATAATTGTTATGCCTGATTTAGAGTATATTACTTGTCCTGTTTAGCTTTCATGTAGGTAGGTTAAAAAAAGTGACTAGCGACATAGATGACACCTTTATGGATTGCAGTTAAACAATGTTATTCAGAAACCATAACTAGCTAGCTTAAATAATTTAAGAGTACCAAAGAGGGGTACATTTGTAACATCTTCATCTAAGTCTATAATAACTCTGCAGAGACCTGGTAATGTGGTAAAAGAGAAAATGTAATTTTTTTTTATTAAAAGAAAACCTTTTCATTTATTGTATTACCAAAGTATTATGCATAACTACATGGCACATGTGAGTATTTTAAGCAGTGTGTGGAACTTCCACAATTAAGAATGAGAACCTGGTTTAAAGAGCAAAAAAAAAAAAGAAAAGAAATGTTTTCAACAAAAAATACTTAACAAAAATTACAAAAAAATGATATTAAAATTATCACAACTATTTTTAATGTTTATTTTTAATATCAAGGATTCACATGTCATTCAAATTCATTAATTTAGCAATGTAATTATCAATGAATGAATAAAACTTTTCAAACGAATTTGTTTAATGCTACCTATTAACATAAAAAAAAACTATACAAAAAATAATCTTAACGCTCAACGTTCGTAGCATTGACTTTTCGACCACCGGTGGGCGACAATTTTTTGCATGTTATAATTCTTTATATTTTTTACTTTTTAATGTTTTATTATATATGTGCTATGCCGACCCTGGGATACAGTGGCAAAGAAAAATAGATTTTTTATTTTTGTAAAAATGTGGTACTTGGTAAAATATTCCTAGTTTGGGTTGAAAAAAGACATAATGCACTAAGAACCTTTGTCACTGCAGCTCCCTTTTTTGACGAAATGTCAAAAAAGGGAGTGCTTCGCGCGTATTTGAGGCCGGGCTGTTTGGGAAAAGTGAAATTTGGTGACTTTTTAATATGGGAAGGGTAAACAAAAGTGATCAACTTTTAAATAGATATAATATGCTTAGAAAAACAAATAAATGGTGGAAAACTTTATTTTTTTATTCATTTAAATGTGTCTCCTGTCACTTATAATAATAATATAGAAATTTTAATGATCAATTTTGTCTTGTCTAACATTGTGTGAAAATTATATGTCTTTTTTCACTCTAGAGGCATCAGTCCTTATTTTTTTTTCCAATTTCTATAGTATCATTAAAAGTTGAATAAAAAAAAATATCATAATTTTACGTCCAAATCTATTTATGTGTTGTACAAATAAATAATGTTTATGTAAATAATAAAGATTTTGTTTAAATTCTTCATACTTTTTTTTTTATTCTTACTGTTTGTGATGTATTTGTATTTTTAGTTAAAAAAAATAATTACACTATAATTTTACAAAATTAAAAATTTCTATTATATCAAAAGTTTTATATCATTAAATAGCTTATTCATTTCTAAATTCAATGATGTATAACTTCACTATGTAGCTTATAACATAATGAAAAATGCATAGTTTTAGAAAACACCCTGCAATCAGCTTAAAAGAATGGCCGAAAATGAACAACAGTTGAGAGTTAAGCAGTACCTTGACAAACTGATTATTCTTCCATTTATTGTAGCATTCTCACATAATTTATACAACTTTAATAATTTAAAATCAACTAAATGTTAATATTACATTCAGTTTATGTTATTCAGTTGTTAAATCCATGTTTATCCTTAATGAATTTTTATGATTAAAAACTACATTCATAACAATGTGACAGAATCTTTTTAACACAACAGAAATATATATGTAAAGTATGAAGACATAAAAAAAGAAGAAGAATTACAATAAATTTAACTTGACATTCATCTTACAATAGCTCAAAAATTGATTTCAATTTCTGGTCCTCTAATTCATTGTTAATTGCTTATAAATGATAAATGATTCCTTCCAAGATAGAAAGAATGCAGTGCAATTAAATTACAGCTTGTGGTTATAATAACATTTGCTTTTATTATTGCGTGAGACACAGAAATGTGATTTCCTGAACAGATAATTTCTCTAATCATTAGTCATGAGTATTTAAATAAATTCATTTAAAATCAGCTAATGAAAATCTGCAATCTTAACTTTTTTTAGCAGAATGTAACGACACAGCATTTGGTGGCATCCAGGTCTTTCTGAATTAGTGTATTAGGAGCATCAAGAAATGGAGTGGAGATTATATTACTGCATCTAAGAAAAAGACAGTAAAAAAATTCAACTATACATTTTTTGTCGATTACAGGTATAAATATTTAACACTGAATTAATTAGAGCTTGCAAATTATTGCTATAATAATGTAAGTTAAAAATAATCCCTTGAAAAACCATTCAACTGTATAAGAAATTCTAAAATAAATTAAACTTTGAGGTTTGTATATATCATCAGAACAGCCAAAGGAAATATGTGAGCTTTTTTTTGGTTATCAGTTAGAGAATTTTGACCTATTTTCTAAATCTTAGACCGATTCACTAGAGCAGAATCTACCCAATTTTCAGCCATTCCATTAAGTCTTTTATCTATGTTGTGGAGTGAATCAAATTCAAAAGTTAAAAAAATATAGAAACTGCATTATTATCTGTCAAACTTTGGGTATCTGCCCATCATTAACTTAAATCTGTATCTGTCAGATTTAAAAAAAAAATTTGATAAAATATTTGCAATACTTCCGGAAAAAAAAAGCCTTTCCTTTATAAAACTAGCTTGCTAAAAATATAGATTATACCTATACATTAGTATACATGTACCATCTTTGAAAGGAGATGAAATGTACCTTTCTATTGTGTTGTATATTTCTATTTTAAAAAAATGGATATAGGTATTTAGATTGTTTGTACTAAAAATACAGGTAAAACATTGAAAAATAGGATAGCAACATAAACATAACTAACGAGACAATATGCTAAATCGCTAAAAGGTGCAAAGTCAAAACTGATTTTAAAAAATCATTTCATGAAATATTTCAACTTGTAGGTATTGCAGGGGAAGTAATAAATATAAAAATGTATCACTTATAAAATTACAATATGTACTCTACAAAATTAAAAAAAATAATTTTGATGAAATTTTTATACATAAATCATATCCGGAGAAATAATAATCATCGAGATTTTTATTCATTTTGTACCTTAAAAAAAGTTATTACATTTTCTATGCAAGTAATTTCATAAAATTTTAAGTAGATTCAATAATTTTTATGTATACACTAGTTGAAAAGCCTACTAAAACTAACAAAAGTAATGACAAAAGATACTAGCAGTATTGAAGAAAGCAATCTAAATGTCACAAATTTCCCTGTACACAAATTTTTTTGTTCAAACAGGCTGTTTTGAAGAAGTTTACATTCTTTAGTTCCATTTTCTACATGTACTCCCATTATTTCAAGTTAAAAACATAACCTTTTTATTTTTCATGCTAAATCTGTCTCTCTTTGTTAATTCAAATCCTGCACAACAGGCAGAAATAGTTGATAAATAGAACATGATATTTTGTATTGAAGAAAGTAAAACAGTAAAATTTAAATAATAATGTGAACTTTGACAGAAAACAATAAAGTGTAAAAAACCACACTTATTTAAAATGTCCATCATTATTATGGTGGATTCTACTGAAGCATTTTTAAAGGCTAATAGATATTAAATAAAAATAATGAAAATGGGTTTTACCTTATGTGCCCAGCAACAGTACGTTCTATCAAATCTTTCAATATATCTGACCTTGTTAAGGAGTGAAATATATAGAAAAACATATTTTATATGAAAAAGTCTAACATATTTTTTGTGATATCATAAAAATAAATTAAAAACAACATAAAATCAATAACACTTAATCTTGTTTGTAAAAAGATACGTTGATATCGACCATGCTGGGCTCTTGTTAAGGTCCATGCTGGAGGAAAAAGGAATGAAACAGACGCACTTCTAAGAAAAAGCTGTTCACTGTCAGGTGGATCCAACTAAAAAGAAATTATTCTATAAGATATAAACTGCATAGAACATGTATTAAAGCCAGGTAACAGGGATTGATAAATATATTTATGAATCAAGTGTTATTAATTTTATTTTATTTATACCTGCAAATTATACTGAGAGGTAATCCATTTCCCAGAAAAGCCTAAGCAAGCTATAATATCAGATTTGTGAGGAACTGATCTTAGTAGTCTCTCTTCCATAAAATCGATATCTTCTTCACTTGTAAACAAACGGACTAGCAAATGAAAAAAAATATTAGTGAAACAAGCCTTATGTATAATTCAGGAAATAAAAATTTTAAAATTCCAAAACCTTAATTTTATATCTAAATTTTGTATTTATATGTATACATACACCCAAATAAAAAAATGAGTAGAATAAGTGTTACTGGTCATCATTCATTAGAGCATAATTTATCGCTGCCCTGATTGAAGACTTACATACTTTTATGTCCTGAAATATCTCTCTTATTGTAGATTTGTTTCATTCATATAAACATGTATTGAGTACCAGTAATAAGAAATTCCCCATTCCTCCTCTTTGTTACTTAAAAAAGTAAAAAGTTCCCTTTTTAGCCTTCGGGGCAGATGAAGTGTAGAATTCATCTGTTTCTATAACCTCGGCATATGAAGGGATTGTGTGGTTAGCACAACGCCCAGCCACCTTTACTTCCCCAACTTAAGTCAGGTACCCATTTAAAGCTGGGTGGATTTGTGGGATGACTTTGCACCAAATTTCACCTGGAAAAATTCCTTGGGCCTCACAGAGGATCGAACCCAGGACTCTCAGGTCGACAGTCGAGTATCTACACCACTCGGCCATCCGTCCCACTCTTTGTTACTTAAGAACCATCCAAATCCTTGACCCCTAAGCTATACTTAACTCTAACAGATGTGCAAAGAGACTGCCAGGTGTGCTGCAATGAACAAATTAATTGTAGATACATTTTTAAAAGTTTCAGCAATTTTTTTTTTTTAGATAACCACATTACCATTAACACAGGTAAATCAAACTTAATGAATTACTGGGTAGAGAAATAAATATGATAAAACAAGAGAATACACAATAGATATGAGAGCCCTGGTTTTGAGAGTTAAACACATAGTCTTTCTGGTACAATGAACGAAGGCTTCATAAAAGTAAACTATAGGTAAAACAAGAGCCTTAAATTTGAATAGAAACCAATATTTGCTCTTATAAATTGCTCAGCCTTGACTTCTTTGAAACAAATTACTGGCAAGAATATTTGAACTTCATCAAGCAATGTATAGACAGGACTTTATGGTTTGGTGCTGCCATTTTCAACATATCAAAAGATTCAACAAAAGCAACAAAAAATATTACTAAGTTATTGCTGCAAACAAAAGCATTTTTTTTTAGTTTTACCACTGGTAACAGTGGTTATTTTGGACACTTTGTTATATATACATCTAGATTAAACACACACCTCCATTATCTATTACACAATCTACACCCATTCCACCTGTTTCCTCAGCTACTGCACTTGACATTATGCTTGAACGTTGGGTTAATTCTATCAGTTGAGCTAAAAAAAAAAATCAGTATTTGTGTTATTTTTAATTTTAAACAAGTACTAACACAAAAATATTAAAACAAAAAACTTTAGAATAGTTGGAAAAACTAACCTACTGGTGGCTTTAAGTTTTCTAAAAATTGTCTTTCTGCAAGTGTTTTATAAGTGGTAAGGACCTGTTTGGAATTCAAATAAATGTTTAAATCAACTACACCTTTACACAAATAATTGCTAACATATGCATTAAAAGATGTAAAATTTTAAAAGATAAGAGTTCTATAAAACAAAATGGAAATAAGAAAAACTTATAACAAAGAAAGCAGTAAAATATTGAGCTTTTGAAATATGCACATTTGTAACTAGTGTCGCGATCTTTGGTGATCTGTGATGGTCGTTATTCTTGGGTATATTCACCTACTGAGTTTTGGGCGAATATTAATATTTTACCCAGCCATGTGGTTCCACAAGACGCACACAACACAACAAGAAAAGAGCACATGACGCTTATGTAAATACAACAACTTGAGAAGCATGTCTTTCATTAAATGCTTATAAATTCTAAAAGAAAGACCTTTTGATCTTTTTTGTTTACTATTTTAAATTTGTTACTCATAATCAATTGAAATTACATTAATAAAAAACATTAAGATGCAAAAAAAAAATAAAGTATGAATTAGTAGAAAAATATGGCAAGCTAACCTTCGCACCCCATAACTGAGCAATCTGTATAGTGAGATAACCTTGAGGAGTAGCTCCATCAATTACAAGAACAGTGTCTCCTGCTGTCACATGACCAAGATAGTGAACTGCAGTATAAGCTGCCAGTCCTGCACCTATAACTGCTGATGCTACTTCATGACTTAGACTGGGTGGCTTCTCAACTAATTGTTATATTCAAAGGAAAACATGTAATTGAGAAAAAAACCTAAAACTAGCTTAAAGTTTAATTTCAGTCGATTAATTAATCATTACGTAAAACTTGCCTAAATCATGCTGATGTAAGATACAGTACTCAGCACACCCTGACAAAGTACTATTGTAAGGAAGGATCCCTAGTCCAAAAATGCAATATAAAACTGTATAATAATGTGTTATTGGTCACATGTGCATGACTATGAAATTTATTTTATCACAATCCTTTTATGATAAATTAATTAATTTAATAGACATAATTATTGGCCAACTAATATTCAGCTAATTCATCTACAAACCAACAACAGAAGTGCCTGCTTGATAAACATCTTCCACTAGGGGTCCAACTTTAACTATTTCCCCAGAAACTTCATGACCAAGGGGATAATTTTTTGTAAATGTAGTGAGGAGCTGGTGAAAATTCTATAAAAATTTTTTTTTAAATATTGCATTATGTTAATAACATAAGATGATCAGAAAAAAATGTACATTTACTATTTAGTTAAAAAGTATAAAAATATATTCAGTTCCAGATCTAATATTCATACATGCATTATCTTCTGAATGAATTGTTTAATGGTTCCAATATTAAACAGATTATGTAAAGGGAAAAAGTGCAATTATATATAAATAATACCCATTAAAGTATAATGTGAGATGTGGTTTCAGAACAATGTTGTCAGCTAGGACAAGCCTCAATTTATTCCACACGAATCTAGCTAAATCTAGCCATATAAATAAGGTTTGGATGAAGACAAATTATAACACATGACAATAAGGGAAAGTAAATGCTGCAAGAGTGTACGTTATAATTTGATAAGCTATAGCAACAAACAGCTTTGCTGTTGAGTTAATGGGCAAATTTCTAAAATTTCTACCAATTTTCTTAATTTTATCATACAAAACAAAAGAAATGTCCTCAACAAATTACCTTTTCCTTCTGAATATCAACACTACATGCTTTGATCTTTACTAAAATTTCATGTGGACCTAGTTCTTGCAAAGCAGGCTATAAAGAAAAATAAAACAATGACATGACTGATAATTTAATATTTATTGTCTAATTAATTTTTTTTTTTTAATTATTCAGCTCTATGATAAATTTGAGTTTTTTGAAAGGATGAGTGATGTCTCTTGATTCTTTATCAAAAATATGAAAAAAGTACAGAGACAGTTTTGTATGCTCTGGACACATACCCACCATAGCCATGAATACAGTGGCCTTGGAGATACCACAGTCATCATCATAGATAAAGGCTAAAGGTGTCGCCAAAATACCTGCATCATTATAATTACTGGTTATAAGGCCTGCTAAGTGATGGAGAGCCTGCACTGATATGTTCTCTATAAGTAAACTTTCACACACACTATTTTTAAAACAAAATGTTAAAAATGCAGTCATTAGTACATTATACACCTCTCCTTCCCCCAATCACAACATTTTGAATTTCCTAGAATATCCCTCCAAACCCTCTAACTCACCACTCACTCCTTCCCTGGACCCCCACCCATCATTTACCAGAAACTTCTAATACGTTGTCCCCAACCCTCTGTCCCACTAATTACTCCTATCCTAGACTTCACACTCTACCATCCCACCACCCCACGTAAAAAGGTACTGATGCTCAACTTTAACAAGTGGTTTTTTAAAGGTTTTCCATCAGCAATAACCAAAAGCTCAAACATTTCAGTTTAAACTTACTGTTAACAGAGATATTTTTTTTACAAATCATTACTAATGGGCTTTTTTTTTTTAGCTATGTGGGAATAGGCATTTTATATATGAAATAACTTCATAACAAAAATGTCTCATATGATGAACATCAATGAGAAAATAATCAATACAAAGATTAGTTAAAATCAATAACATTTAAACTTAAACAAAAGTTATTTTAAGCATTACTAAAATTAAAAAAAGTATTTTTGTTGTTGTATCACAAAAAGCTATAAATTAATCACTTGTACCAACATAAAATTGTGGGATGGATGGCAGAGTCTTGCAGATACTCGACTGTCAACCTGAGTTCGATCCCCGGAGAGAACCATAGAAACTTTTCCAGGTGAAATTAGGTTTAGATTTAAAGTCCCACAAGTCCACCCAGCTTTGAATGAATGTTATACCAACATTTAAATTTTCGCAGTGGCTACGGATACGAAAAAAGTACTCCGTATTTTTTTTGTCGGGGTACGAAAATAGATGTGTGTATTTTTTAGCGATATGCTAACCCTAACCCTTTTTTTTCTGATAGCGATATGATGCTAACCCTAACCCTTTTTTTTTTCAGAATGTATCCTTTCAGTTAATAAAGTCGGACGAATAAAACAAGAAATTATGCGCTAAATTAGTATCTATCATTCTGAAAAAAAAAAAATTTCTCTGTGAGGAATCGAACCTACATATAGTCAGCCAAAATGAGTCAGGGCCAAGCGATTAACCCCTTCTGCCAGCACACCACATAACATAAACCACAATTTTAATGTACTATTGAAAAAAAATTTGCTCGGTTATATTTTCAAAGTCACGCATGCGCACATCTATTTTCGTACCCAGACAAAAAAAAATACGGAGTACTTTTTTCGTACCCGTAGCCACTTCCTTAAATTTTCAGTAGCCTTAGACTTTAGTAGGGCTTACCCTACACTCAGTACTAGTCAGTACACTGCTTACACTTGGCTGGATTGAAGTTGAAGTATGACAATACTCAATAGTAGTCAAAAACTTACTTCTTCTGATATGGCAAGAGTTGTGCTTTGGTTTGGAAAATTTCCTCTCAGAGCCTGCATTGTCATTTTTCTATTGACCGGCGTATTATTTTTTTAAGTTCTGAAAAAAAAAAATTCTCAGTTTCTGGTATTATTTTCTCTTTTTTTAAAAAAAAAAACGTTGTAAGATTTAGATATTAATAATATTAGCCACTTAATGCTTGTTCTAGTATTTTAATGCACTGTTTAATGTACACTAACAGACTTTGAAATCGCCGACAATGAATTATAACGTAGCATACATTAAAAAAAAAATAGTCAATGTACACAGAGATATAGAAAGCCAAAACTTGAAGTTGTTATTTATTTACAAACATCTTCCGCTCTATACTTTTAATTTTCCATAATACGCCCCTTGACCTTACCCATAATTCCTAGGAAATATTATGTGTCTTTTACCCGGTTAACACACTTATAATTATATTGATTATATTTGTGGGGCGTTTCGCTTTGGAACATTTAATTTCAAATTAAGGTTGTAATTAATAATATATAGACTATTTACATATTCATAATGTTGAACTTATCTCATATCTTTTTGAATTTTTAGATTCTTTGGCAGAATTTATTTCTTGCAAACCTGTTAGTAGTACTAAACACGGCCATTTAGTATTTCGCACTTCAATTGCTTACTAAGTTTATTCTTTTCATGATTTCATAACAATAAATGCCAAGGTTTGGAAACAGCCCGTTTATTAAGTCATTGATGATACATAGTAGGCTTTTGGGTATCCATATTTTTTTTAGGGTTTACAAACAGATGTCCTGACATGATTCATTATTTTTTTTTAAATAAAGTCAAATCAAAGTTTGTCAAAGACAAAGTCTAAGACTTGGTCAAAGTATTATTATAAATATAATATATAAAATTCGGTAGCTAAATGTATAAAAAAGAAAGATTTGTGCACTGTTTACACTGAACTGGAAATTAACAACTGTGAAAGACTGCATAATTGGTTACCAAACGCTTTTATTAGTTCTCTTCGTGCAAAATAAAAAAAAATAAGTGAAAAACAACATTACTTCTGTCTATACTTATAATTTCTAGTATAATTTCTAGTATAGCCCAGTGTGTATATCCCCTTTTTCATAATTCAGAGTAACCCTCTAGTAAGTAAATAAAACAAATAATATATTCAAAATTGTTTTTACGGTCATTGTTTTCGCTTTTGCCTTGCACGTTTTACCCAATGTTCTCAGCCCGGAGCAGTGAATGCCCCCATCAAACTCTCCCCGTACCCCTTGGGTAAGCGTACTACACTTTGATAAACACTGCTATAGCCTATAGTTGCTCATGATTGCTTGACTGTCTATGACTGCTCTCATTCATTAGGATCAGTACGCTTTTAATTTTTTTAGCTTTGGCTATTATTAACTTGAGTCATATTTACCCTGAATAATACCAAAGTACCAAGTTCATTATCAATGTAATCACAACATTCACGTAACCAAATTATTTTAGAAATACATTAAACTTTTTATTACTAACTGTTTAAACATCAGTAACTTGCCTGGTTAAGTCACTTAATGATTTAATGTTTTAGAAAGGAATTCTGATTCCTAATATTGAATATCTTAATCACTAAAATTATGTTACTTCACTTTTTGTATCTCATCTTTCATCTCTTATTTGGATACTTTAATCAATGCAATACATTTTACGTTCACAGATGATCATACTGTAAACCGTTAGCTACAATCTGCATTTCAAGAGTAAAATGGCTGGGACCCAAGGTATGAATGATCTCTTTCATGAAATTTTAAAAAGAATTTATTAACTTTTAAGATTCAATTGTTCAAAAATCATTTCAGGCTTCTAAGCTTAAGCACTTTACATTTTTTGCAGATGTTTGGAAAATAAGTGGGGAAGATAGAGCAAAACATGATGCACAGTTTTTCCAGCTAAAACCAGTAAATGGATTTATTACAGGTCAGAATAAGTATTTTGAAAGATATAACTATTTAAGTTCAAAGTATTTAAAAATAATTGTATTTAAGATAACTTAAATTTATTTCCTTAGAAACATTGGCCTTTTAAAAAAAACTTTTTGTTCAGACAATGATAATACAGTGAAATGTCGCTATAACAAAATTGATAGGGACTCAAAAATTCGTTCGTAATACTGAAAATTTGTTAAAGTGAAATTGGGGAGGGGGGGTTTGATGACGACATTTTCTGTTTTTAATATGTGGATATAGTTCATTTTTGTATCAATGCAAATATATTGTGTCATTTTACTAATTTCTCCAAGATATTTAGTTAAAAATATTGAAGTAACTTTATTTATACAGAATGACACAGGAAATGTGGGCGCAATAACTACACTAATACTTTATTTATTACTTCTACAAATTCACTAAACATTAAATCTACACTAATATAAACTAATAGATCCAGGTGAAAAATGATTACTGGCGACAAGCGAGTTGAACGTGTTACATTAAGGTAACGATTTGCTGTCTACCAAATACCTTCCTTACTACTCCTTTCACTATTTTCACTAACTTATCAAAGAGTTCGCAGTAGATCCCTGCCCCCCCTCAGGCCAGGTCGCGTGACTCATCTGTTGACGCATCGTCCTGATGCTAGAACCAGTTGAGGAGGGCACATGTTTCACCCCCATCTCCTATTTACACACCTGTCCAGTGTCGTGGGTCAGCAGCAACAGGGTTCCTCCGTTTATTTCTTATTAGTTAAGCTAATAATTTAGCTTTTAGTTTTTGTTACTTACAGCTATGGTCATTGAACTAAGGGGCGTAACTCATTTATTTTTGTAACAGTTATACAACATGACTTACTTCCCTTACTGGATAAAATTTAATTATAATTAGAAAAAAAAGTATAGTTCAAAGTCACAAAAAGTTCAAATAAATCACTAATTTATTCTTCATTTCCGGTATTATTAGATAAATACAGGTAATGGTACTTTATTAACATCTTGGCAGAATGCAGTCTTCTGTCCATCAAGTCCCTATCCCTAACTTTAAGATCTCCATTTTCTAAATAAAATTGTTACTAGCCATATTTGCAAAATGCGACCTTCAGCATCAATCAAGCCCCTACCCAAAACAATAAGATTGATTTTTACTAAAACTATCAAGTTACTTTTTCACACACACCAAAATGACCAAATCCATATTGTCTTTCTCATATCTCCCAAAAAGCTATACTTTTAAGTGTCTGGGTTCTTTCTCATTAGCGCAATTTCCCCTAACACAAATGTAACACTGGTTTATTGATTTTTTATACTCCCGCGAATGTGTGACCATCCCTACATTCACGTGGCTGTCCCATGATATCTTAGCTCTCCCTTCCTCCCCTTTCCAAACTTGCTAAAACTCTCCTCCTCTCATCCCTTCCCCGTTCATTGTTACGAGAGAAATAAAACGTATGTGAAACGGCTATTTTTTTCGCAGTACTGAAAGTAAGAAATTTGTTACAGCGACACTTTTTAACAGATGTTATATAAGCGAAAGAGATGGGGCAAAAAAAAATTCGTTGTACTGAATAATTTGTTACACTGACCTTCGTAATAATGACATTTCACTGTATAAGGTTCCAGCATAGTCTTAGCAAATATTTTTATTTAGGTCTAATTGTATTGTTATCCCAGGATTTCCAACCACCAGGTTTAGATAATCTTTTTTGTAGTTATCTTTGAAAAAAAAATGATGTGAGACTTAATTAAAGTGACTTTTTTCATTTAATTTTAGGTACACAGGCTAGGGACTTCTTTATGCAATCTGGTCTGCCAACTCAAGTTTTGGGTCAGATATGGTAAAATATTTTTTATTTTTGTTGTAAGATAGGAAAAGTTTTCTGCGAGCAGCCTTATGTATATGAACATTTTAGAAATATGAAGTTTATATCTGTATCTTTTTCATGTTGTAACATTATCATTGTTTCTTTAAAATTTATTAGAAGTTGTAAAGATCTGTAACCTCACCATGCCTACACTTTTAATGTAATTATTTTTAAGTAGATTTGTCCTCATACTTAAAAGAGGAGTCTTATATTATAACAGCTCATATTCACTACATTTTGTTTAAATTTTAAAGGCAAGCACAGAACTCTGTTGTTCTAATAAATGTATTTTTAAAAGCCAATTGAAATTTCACTTATTCTGAAGCATTATAAATAAAGAATTTTAAAATAAATATTTGACTTGTTTAATTTTTATTAACTTAATAGGACACTGGCAGACATGAATGGAGATGGTAAAATGGATAAAAAAGAGTTTTCTATAGCTATGCATCTAATAAAAAAAAAGCTACAGGGCTATGAACTTCCAAAAGTCCTACCTGCTGCACTTAAATTAGATCCTTCTCCAATGATTGGATCATTTGCTCAACCTACGATGATGGTACCTCCAGGTGCAGGCTTTGCTGTTCCAGGTACATGCAGTTTTAATTAAAATCTAGTGTTTATGGCAAAAGTAAATTAAGTTTTCTCATTAAAGTATTATCTATTCAAGGTGTGCCTCTTCCTATGGCAGGTGTTATGCCTGGAATGTTACCTCAAGCTTCTTTAGGAACAGCTACCATAACAACAGGCTCTTTAAGCATGGATCCTCGCATGGCCAATGGGGCAGTAGCATCAATGCTACCTACTGGAAATATAGGTGTTATACCAATGTCAGGTATCATTTGAAAAGTTGTCTTTTTAAAGTAATACATCAAAAATGTTCTACAGTTTCTTGTAATTTTAATGAAAATAATATGTTAGTGATACATTTAAAAATATTGTTCGCTGTGCACTAATTTTGACTTTTTATATTAATAAACATGATTATTTTTCCTTTGTAGTTCCATCTGCCACCACAGCACCACCTACTGGGTAAGAAAAAATTGTGGACATTTAGCTTCTCTCTCTTCTTTGAACGTTTGTGTTTCATTTTTTAATCCAGTCTAACTTAGGTTTACAAGTGTTTCACAAGACAAAGGATTCCGCAACATTTTTTTTAACAACATATGAGCAAGGTTTGCAGTAAAAGTAGTACATATTTTCTGCCGAGATGAAGAAAAAAAAAGAGAATTCCCTTACTTTAAATTCAAATCTAGGAGGTGTATAAAATGTTGGAAAAATCATACAAGTAAAGTAGCAGTGCAAGTGATAAATCTGTTTAGCATAATGCTGACATGTCAGCAAAATTCTTACAAAGACAAAAACGAGTGTTATAGATTCCTTGTGAAAGCCACATAAAACGAATCAAATTATGCTGAGCATTGAATTCGTTATTAACAGCTAAAGACATCCTATACAATGATTAAATTTGATCATTTCATTTAAAAATAAAAATCATAAAAATGTATTTATTACTATGCTTAAGAGTAATTTTAGTTTTCTGGATCCAATCCTATGAGTTTCTATTATTAGGGAACGACCGATAATCGGATTGGTATCGGACAGATATTGGCACTATCGGTTAATATCGGATCGACCGATTTTTGTAGGGAGCGACCGATAGTCGAACCGATATTGGCACTATGGGTTAACTATCGGACCGGCCGTTTTTTGACTGCCGATACATTGTTTTTTGCAGAAAAAAAATCCGTAAATAACCCAATTCTATAACCAGATCAGACAAGATCTAAAAAAAAAAAGGAAAAAAAAAAACCTGTACACAGAAATTGTCAAGTCCACAAAACAATAGGATTGGCATTTTTTAATTCTAATGTATGACCTTGAATGATACAATTAGTGAACATCTGTGTGTATTTTTTCTTGGAATGGGAAGTTGGGGGGGGGGGGAACAAGACTTACGTGTGGGCGAAGTGTTATGAAATATGACAGGGAAGGGGTGAGCATGGGTTGACATATGTCATTAGCTGTAGCACGAGAAAAACATGTGTTTGGCATTGTTGTTGATTTAAAAAAAAATATCTGTATCGGTAAAAATGCTGGGGAAAAATATCGGTAAAAAGGCATTTCGGTCGCTCCCTATTTATTATGACATCATGTCCAATGGGAAAATCTGCTTAGATGAATGAGTGAATGGGTTTATGAGCAACTCCCTTGAAGGAATTATGCTAGTAAACTGAGGTTTGGCTACTAACATTTTACGATTTTCATATTTTGTAGAATACATCAAATATATATACTGTTTATACATTAAAAACATTAATTTTATATTTGTGTAGAGGAAATATTTGGACCATGCCTTACAATAAGTTGAAACATACACAGACATTTAATACCAATGATCGTAACAAAAGAGGCTTTCTGTTGGGTGAGTTTATCACTTTTTTAAGAGATTTCAGTTATTTTTCATATATTTCATGGCAGAATGCTGGGATTAAAGTCTTTCTTGTGCTTTGTCTTAAATGTTAATACAATTTCATGAACAGTTCTTGTTTATTGGAACTGTATTCTGATGCTTTCCTTTTTTGTACCTTATCTGATTAAATTAGTGTTCAAGAACATTTCAACAGCTATTAAATTCTTTGTAGACAATCATGCTCTTGAAACTTACATTTTGATTTTTAGCATAGTTTTTTTTTTAGAGCTATCACTCTGTGACTCTAAAGGTACTCTTTTGATTAATGCCTGAGAACTGTTATGTGATTTATCGGTTTGTTGGCCTTTTTTTTATTTTATGTAAAACTGAATTTTTAAATGGAAAAAGAACCTAATTTATTTATTACAGTCCTGTTGTTTTTTAATGTTTATATAATGTTAAACTGAGTTAAAATTGCTTCATTTTTTACATTTTAAACTTTGAAAGAAACAATTGCTTTATAAATTTTTTTAAAGATTTAACTTTTTTTTTATTAAATAGGTGTTGAAGCTAGAGCCATTTTAATGCAATCAGGCCTCCCGCAACCAGTTTTGGCACAAATATGGTAAAAAAAAAAAATTCTACATTTACTTTATAATGTACAGAAATCTGTTACTTTATAATTAGCCTATTCATTATAAATTAGATTTTCTTACAGAGCTTGAGCATTATTTGATGTGGACTAAATTAAATAATTTAGGTTGTAAAAACAATTTAAAAAATGAAAAAGAAAAAAAACACACATAACTCATTTTTTTATGCCATTGGGTATTTTTTATCCACTCATACACTCTTTATCCTACGATGGACATCCAGCCGGTTGTGAGGCAGTTAAGCTGTGTTATTTTCACATGTTGTCCTACAGTTAAGGCTGCCACAGAGGAGTTATTGAGGCCTTTTTAGCTGGAATTCAGACCTGTAACTTTATGACCTCTGAAATCTAAAATGTGACTGTTTTCTTACCATCATGGTTGAACATTTATGATGGGACCTAAAATAATAAAAAAGTTCATCAGCATACAAAGGCTTACCACTGTAAAACAAACTAAAAGTCTGCTGGAGTTTTTCTAATTAAATTGATGCAACTGTGAATTTTCGCCATAACAAAATGGCAGGGAACTCGTAATCTATTTTTTATATTAAAAATTGATGGCACTGAAATTGAGGGGATGAGCTGGCGGAATCATTTTTTTACTCAAACTGGCAAAATAATCTTTTTTTTAAAGTTGGTTGAGTTTATATTACAATCTCCTAGGCAGCCAATAGTGTTATTTCTTGCATGAAATTCTCTCTCTTGGGATGTACCCCCAATTTTTTTTTTTTTGTAGGACATTGTCAGATATTGATAGAGATGGAAAGCTAACTTGTGATGAGTTCTGTATAGCTATGCATTTATCTGAACTAGCTAGAATGGGTCACAGCATGCCTTCAGTTTTGCCAAGTGAGCTACTCCCTGCAAAAGGCAGATCTGGTAGTTTGACATCACCACCTACTTCTGCAGGTCAGCTATTTCGAGTTTAATTACCCAAATTTAAAAAGTTAAATTTGAAAATTATATAAATGAAATAATTATAAATATTATCTTTCCTTTGGATTACTGTTATTTCTTTGATCCATATGTGCATTGTTCTATTTTAACATACTATAAATTTACAGTAATGAGCTATAATTGATTTTTTTTCTTCAAAAAAAAATTAATTTTCATGAGTTACAACTTTGAAAGTATGTGTATAAATATTTAAAAAAAGATATTTTTCTAATGTCGAATGAAAAAAATTTTTTTTTTTTACAAAGGCACTCCTAAGAAAGATGCTTTTGGAGACCTTTTAACAAGTGCAGGAATACCTGTTAACCCAGCAGTGACTACTCAACCTGTAGAAGAACCAATAGACAGCAAAGGTGTGTAGATGATTTTTTTTAAACTTTTTTATTGCTGCACAGTTTTGGTAGTATTCTGTTCAATCTTTTTTTTTTTCACTTTTTTGCAATATTTTTTTTTGTCATAAAAGTTACCTTGGAGGACAAAAGAAAGGAAAACTTTGATAAGGGTCAAGCAGAGCTTGAGAGAAGAAGAGCTTTGTTGAGAGAACAGCAGCAAAAGGAAGAGAATGAAAGACTAGAAAAAGAAAGACTTGAGGCAGAGAAACGTGAGAGGCAAAGGTATAAAACATTTTAGTGATGGGACTATGCCAGAATTATTAACTATGTCAGTTCAATTCCAGATCCTCCATTATTGATTCAGTTACACACTGACATACATCTGATATGAAAGACAAATCTATAGAAAGGAGATATACACATTTGCTGACATATACACACCTATTGAATGGAAATATAAAGTGACTCACTGACACTCAAATCTCTTGAGAAAAAATGTAGAGACTAACACACATTGATTTACAAGATACACACTCACTGACACATACACACTTCATCAGGAGATACATACAGACTCACTAATACATACACATACATCTTTTGACGGGATATACTGGCAGACTCATTGACACACAAATCTATTAACAGGAGATAAGACAGACTCATTGACCCCAACGTCTACTGACTTGACATACTGAAAGACTCTCTAAGACAAACATCTATTTATATGAAATACAAACTCAATGACATAAACTATTTACAGTAGATACAGGCAGACTTTATGGTCACATTCACACATGTATTGATGGGAGATAGACAGATCGTGGCACATTCATCTATTGACAGGAAATACAAACTCACTGACACATACTAACTTATACTGATGGGAAATACAGATTTACATAAACATCTATATACAGGACATATACACAGACTCAATGACACACACATCTATTGACAGGAGATATTGTTTAATTATATAAGTACACCATGTGCACAAGTGACATCACACAAATAATATCAGGATGAGTTCTTCGATTTGATACCACCAAAAAGTACTGATTCTTTTGTTTTGTAATTCCAATGAATTATTATATGTGATTAATTTTACAATGCCAATGATGATAGTTGAAATATATTTTGATGCTAAAAATCACACCTTTTTCATATGAAAAAGAATAATTTTATCGCAAATTTGAATGTCCAGATTTCCTTTTTTTGTTCAGCTATTGATTATATTCAGTTTGCTTTTTTTTTTGTCATGGTCAGAAATGGAAATTTTTTTCATCTTTGATCTTTTGAATTAAAAATGTAAGATTAAAATCACCTCTCTATTTTTGATCATTTTCAGACAAGAAGTTGAAAATCGTCGTCAAGCTGAATTACAAAAGCAACTAGAAAAACAGAGGGAGAAGGAACGGGAAATTGAGGAACAAAGGCGAAAAATGATGGAACAAAGAGAAGTTAGTTAATCACATACTATTTCATTCAGTTTTGTTACATTTAAATCTATATTTTGATTATTTTATAATTTAAATCTGTTACAGGCTGCACGACGAGAACTTGAACGTCAACGTCAGATGGAATGGGAGAAACAGAGAAAGGAACAGTTAATGTCAGAGAAACAAAGAGAATATGAACAACTTAGCATTCTGAAATCACAGATGGCTAACTTGAAGAATGAACTTGAATCTCTGGTATAAAAAACATTAGTAAAGAATTTTTTTTTCCATTGAACTGTAAAACTGTTTATCACTAAACCAATTTAATTTATTATACTAATTAATGGAATGTATTGTTTCATATTGTGTAATATACATTTTAAATTGAACATTTTTTTTACTTCTTACAAATCACTTTATTAAATTACAGGTTTTTCGCACTAAATAACTTTAGTTTTCAAAACATGCTTGTTATATTTATTTTTTACTTATGAATCAAGCTCTTAATATTGTTTGTTTCGAAAAAAATTTTCACTCGATAACTAAGTTGTTTTTATTTTTTTTTTTTATTAGTATAAATAATAGAATCATGAAATAGATTTCAAAAATTGATAAGTCTTCATCAGGTGTAAAATAAGCCACCAAATGGTCTAGATAATTTAAAAAAAAAACCTCTATAATGTTCACTGCAGTATTATAAAACTAATATTTGAATAAAAATTAAAAGTGAATTCCAAATTCAATTAAATTTTAGGGATTTAAAAAAAATGTAAATAGATTGGCATTAACTTTATTACTCTTTGATATAAAAAATTCCTTAATCTGACTATAATTTTTTATTGCTCCCTATTACCACAAATGATTAAAGGCTCTTACGTACTTTAAAAAAATAATTTCACCTAGCATGTAAACATGCCTGCCAATGACATTTTTTGATATGTTGAGAAACTTTGGGAAAGCTAAACTTGATAAAAAAACAAAACAGATCTAATGTAGGGAGTACCAATGTACAATTTTCATTTTACTTCAAATTATAATCTAATATAGGATACTAAAAAGTTAGAGTTGTCTCAAAAAATCACACAAGTCCAGAAAGGTGTAACTGATTTTACATCAACTATAGATGCTATGAGAGTATCCAGGGACAGAACATTAGCTGATATTGATATGTTTGAAAGACAGTCAATGGTTAGTCCTTTTTTATTTGACATAAAGTCATATTTAATCATATTCAAGTTTTGATGATGTTACATTGTTAACTTGAACTTTTAGCATTGTACATGTACATATATCCCAGTTCTCTAATAATTGGAAAATAAAAAAAATCTAATGTTTTTCTAATGTGTATTATGCTTTAATTAGTTTTTGTTCTTTTTTAAGGAGCTCAGTAAGAAACTTAAACTTTTAAATGGTGAAAGAGATGCATTAAACATTCAGGTGCAAACTGTACAGGCTACACCATTATGTAAGTACATTAGTATTGTAAAATGTGGCTATAACAAGAACGTTATTTTCTGTTTATTTTTACTAGGGTACTATTTTAGAAAAATATAATTAGGTTACAATATAAATATTTTATTGTAATTTACCCAATGTGTAAAAAAATTATCATGTAATTTTTAATCATAACAACAATTTTCTCTTTTAGTAATTTTGTCTTAAAACAAACTCCATTGCGAGGTGTTACTCTTAGTTTGGACTTGTAGTTACACAAATCACTTCCTTTTTTGTGTTGTACATAAGGCACATATATCAATAATAGTGGCTGCAAAACATAGTAAAAAAAAATTTCAAATGTACCTGTAAGAAAAAAATTATTATAAAACAGAATGAATTTTAATTTTATTGTAAATTATTTTTATGCTGGGTGTAAATTTGAAGGTCAGCTTGTTTATGGAAGGTTTCTTAACAACAGCAATAATAATTAATGCAACACTTTTTTTTAATGCGTGTCTGCCATGTCTACAAAGCGGCAAGGTGAGTGTGCCCCTACATCTGCCAGCATGGCTGAAAAATTAGGTTTTAGCACTTGTCCAGACAGGCCAGACTGTGGGGTGTGTGCACTGCTGTTCAGCCAGAATGGCAAGGCAAGGGTTTTTCTATTTTCCATTGACAGAGGGTGAGGGTGTAGTGTGCCTAATCCATCTGCCAGAAATGATAGGGCGGGAGAGTGTGCTTGAGTGTGACAGAGTTGAAGTGTGTTGTGCATTGACCACATCTGTCAACACTGCCAGCTGCAACTCAGCTGAACCTCTTTGACAGGGTACTGCCACTGTCACAAAAGTTTTATTTTTTTCCTAGCCAGGAGACACCAATGATTTGTCTTCTGGACCAGGTAAAGCACTTTGAACTATATAATTTAAGAAAGCATTTTGTTTGTAATGCAACACTCTTCAGTGTAATGTAAAAGCAGCAAGTATACTTAATTATAGGGATTGCTGGAGTCTTCTGATTGTTTTGTATATAGAAATGGTCCACTTAGCTAAAATGTGTTTTACAAATAGCTAAATATTTTTTTAATGTAATCTGTGATTTAAAAATAAATACAATTGATTAAAACTTGAAATAATAGTTAATCATCATAACCTTCTGTATATTTAGTGCTTTAATTATATGAAACATTTGTCATGGAAGGGAACTTAATACTGTAAGAAAAAAAATTCATGAGCTATTTTTACCCATTCCTTCTAAGCTCGTAGCGCAAAAGAATCAACAATAATAAATTATATCATAATTGTTACTCTGGAATGGTTTTAAATTCAAGAGACATAGCTAAACTATTGAAAAGCATGCACGACAGGCGCAAAAACAGTAGTGAAAAAGACAAAAAGTAAAATAATTCAACTTACTATAATGTAAATTTAATTTTTTTTGGTATTGTTTTTATAAAACCCATTACTTGTATAAATTAGCTTTTTTTTTAGCTTAATGAGCATACACATGGTCACAAGCTAGCAGGTAGACTATGTGATGGCTGTTGTCTTGGAGTAATCTAAGTCCTAAACTGAATGCACGAGGTCAAATATTTATATGTACACAGCCACGTGACAGACGAATATTGAACAACTCAAGTCGGGTGTGTGCACAATAACAAACACTGACTTTATTGAATATGTATATATAGCTCTTAAAAGAGTTCTTAGCTGTCTGCTAAGTTTACAAAATAAGAGTTCAGCTCTAAAAAGAGCTCTTAGCTATTTCTGTTAAGTAATATTACAGTGTGGTTGAGGGTGGCTGGGCACAGCACCTCACACCAACTACAGTATTGTACCGACTTGTGGAATCAGTGGGTCTAAACCGACCTCTGCAGTATGGGCCACTTGTGGATTCTGGATAGACTCTTGGAGAATGGACCACGATTAGTTTAACTCATCTACTTTTGTACTGTTGGGCGCTCTCAATGTGTTCCCTGCTTTCCCACATAAATCAGAGCCCATTGTCAGGTGTGGGGCTATAATTACCCCCCATCCCATCTCCTCAGCGAACGGGCAATGTACCTTATTAAATGATCAGGAATATTCAACCTGGTATCCAGAGTTGACCCCTGCGCTTAACATAAGTAAATAAACTCTGTAAGATGGAATGTGGGAAGGGGGGAACAGATACGAGCAGCGTTTTCATGCTTCTCACAACACAGGCTATTATTCTGCTCCGTGCACACCCATAGGGGGTGGGTGCAATACATTCATTTAGGATAAGCAGGGGTGGGGGTGTAAAAGAGGTACATTAAATGCTACATGGAAGATGACTTAAATTTACAGTCTGTGACACACATGCAGGAAGTGAATTAGCATTTTATGTATATGACAGAATTATGTTTTTTTTTATGAACTTTCAAAGTAATTTATAAAAAAAAAATATATTTTTTTAAATATATGATTTTTTTAGGTGTTTATTTGAAGTTATGTGAATTAAGAAATTTTTATAAGGAAAATACAGTCTTCTTTTTATGAAGCATTTTTGTGGAACATATCCCTGCATAAACTGAGGATTAAAAAACTGCAATTTTTTTATACACTGAAATTTTTAAATGTTAATACTTGTGACATTTTTTATAGCAGACATTAAATAGGGAAGTGGCAAAAAATATTTGCAATACTGAAATTTTTTTTATTCTGGTCTTTGTAATTGATTTGATTGATATAATTTAATTTTTCACAGCTGATGCTCATAAAACTGTTTTGCACAGCCTCGAAGCAAAGAAAAAAACTATACAACTGTTAAAAAAAGATGTAGAACAATTAGAGAGTGACACAGAAGCCAGACTTGGAGAAATCGACTGCAATAATGCAGAGTTACGGGTTAGTAACATAGTTAAATGCATGAAGCTGCTAACAAATGTTTTTCAATTGTTATTTGTTTAATACTTAGATGACATTTTAATTTATTAGAATGATTTGAATTCCGTTAAGCAACAAAGCTTTATGTAATGAAATAGTCAGTAACATTAGTTAATTTGTAATGCTAATTGTATTATCACAATTAACTTACAAACTTTCTTTAACTTCCTTAGTAACCTATGACAACAAACACCTTTTAGCAAACAAATAGATAAATAGGCTTGTTAAATACTTCAGGTTTATGGATTGTTGGTTTTTAAAAACCGGCGGTGAAAAACCGGTTTTTCGACAAAACTCGAAGCATTCGACAACAGATTTTTTGGGCATTAAAAGTTGGTTTTAGCCTAGAACTTAACAATTAGAAAAAAATGTTGTTAAATTCAACTAAATTGCAGAGAAATCTGGGAAACTGTGACTTTCCAATGAACTCCCTCGTTAGTCTGACCTGTGTACTTTGTCATTGTTAGAAAGTAATTGTTGAGCGTTTTACAAGAGAGTAGGTGTGACCAAGTAGTTCAGAGCTAATTTGAGGATTGCATGGAGGGGGAGCGGGGAGTATTTACACGTAGAGAGATCTATTGCATCCGTTTCCTCAACCTGGAAAGAGGGCTAAATTCAAGCCATTTACTAATTCCACAGAACACGACTTGCGGGAAGAATACAACTTGAAACAGACATCTCATTGAGATGGGAGAGTGGGGGTGGGGAAATAAATAATTGGTATCTCTTTAGTTCATTTCTAAACAATAGGCAGAATGAGGCTATTTTTTTTCAAGTTGACTTAATTTATGTTCGCCATCCAACACCTCCACCACCGCCAACCCTCTAACCTAAACAAGGCAGGACCGTCGTACAGCCGCTGTAATGACTAGTGTAACTAATACACCTCAGGGATGGGATTGGGAGGGGGGTAAGTGGGGAGATAATTGTATGAAGGGAGGGGCGAGGAGTGAATTTAGCGTTCAACAGTGGAGGAATGTTTTATAATAGGCATTCAATGTGGCCGTGGGTCCATAGAGGTGCAGAGGTGTTTGTGTACTTTGTCACATATATAGATAACTTAGAGGATGTGAGAGAGAGAGGGAGGGAGTAGGCAGTAGTAATACTTTTACTGTCATATTGATAATTTTTTCTTGTATTTATCGTTTTACTTTAAAAATTGGTTGACATAAATTACATTAAACTTAATTCATTTTCATGTTTATTAATTAAATAAGGCATACATTGAAAATAATTATTGCTAGAATGCTTTAAATATCTGTTATTTCACTTATTTTGTTGTATAACCGAAAACCGGTTTTCACAGGTTTTTTGAGAAATTGACCTTCGACAACTGGGTTTTTTTTTAAGTCGGTTTTTGTATAAACCCTATTCAGGTTGTAGAAAGCATGTCATTGTAGAAGCTAAGAAAATACATGTATACTCTAAAACAATTTTCTAAACAAAAAAATCAAAGAAACAATATTAAAAAGAAAATATATTTATTAGGGTTGAACAAATAATCATTATAGCATCGATCTCAAAGAGAAAACTGTTTAGCTCACATTGTGTTTTATGAGTGAAATCACAGAACTAATTAACTTTTTATCCAAGAGTTCCATTTTACTTATCCTCATTTACTAGCTAAAAATTTGGAAACCATTATCACATTTTTTAGAATTTGAAAGAACAGTTAGCTAATCTGGAAAGAGAATTACCTCAGTTACAAAAGCAGCAAGAAGAAAAGCAAAAGAAAGCACTTTTAGAACAACAGAAGCAGAAGGTTGAAAAAGAACGTCAGGAAAAATTCAAACAGGAGATCAGCCAACAGTTAAAGAAGTAAGTATTATTTTTATAATTTTTTGAGGTATTGTTTTTAAGCCTTTTTAAAAAATTAAATGATTTATTCTTCTAACTTAATGAATAGTTTCTTCATTAATAAAATTTCAGGACAATTGCACCTCCTGTTTCAAATTCAGCAGCTGCTAATAGTAAGTAAATCAGTTTCTTTACTTTCATAACTATGATACTAATACATTTAATATATAGAGAAAAAAAATCACTCCAGCACCATCGTCTCACAGATTGTCTTCTTGACTCTACCATGATATGTAAATTTCAGCAAAGAAGGGTTATTTAGTTTGGAATAGTTTTTATACATGGAGCATCTGTGACATTCTAAATACAATTTTTATAACACTTTTTAGTCACTGTAACACTTGTATTGCTCAATTTATTAAACAAAAAAGAAAAAATTATTTATACAGTGTATTTGATGTTACAAAAAATCATTACTATTTTTTTTTAAATTGCTGATATAGTCTATAAAAAACCATTAGAGCAAAACTGCCAAAGTCAAAGAGCAATGTGGCAAGGGCCAACTGTTACGATTTTATACTTTAAACTTTTTTTTTTTAGCTACGCCTAGTTGGATAGATTTTGCAGGATCAGAGGCAACTTCATCTGCCAACTCTGAAGTTAGTTGGCACCCAGCTTTTTCAGATGGCAGTGTAACTTGGGGATCCAATGATGCGTCTAAAACTGGTTAGCATTGATATTTATTAGCATTTTTCTTGGAGTGCTTTAATAATAAGTTGAAAATTTTATTTTTTGTCTTAAGTAAAATTTCATTAGATATTTTCGGTCATTAAAAATGCACTGAATAATAAATACTTTCTCTAAAAAGCGCTTTGATGAAATGTTTCAGGATTATCAAATAAGATCAGATATCGGGCATTGTATGATTTTCAAGCTACTCGAGAAGATGAATTGTCCTTAGCAGCTGGTGCAGAAATCCTAGTAAGTAGATATTTTTTAAATTTCTATGATAATTTTTTTTTTAATTTACAGTTATATTTTAAACTTATTACAACCAAATAATGCATATTGAAATTTTGAAAAATAATTATTATCGAAGGTTCTTGCCAACTACTCCCCAATTCCTGGAATGGAAGACTGGCATAAAGGGGAGTATGCAGGAAAAATTGGTTGGTTTCCAAAAGCCTATGTTGAAAGACTGGATGAGCCATCCACAGATCTCTTTGGGTTAGTGTCTGGATGTAGCTAATTTTATTATTTGTGGTCCACATTTTCTTGTATCTCATATTCTTTTTAAAATTAATTGGGTTACCTCTGCCCAATATCTTTCTATAAAGAATATTCCTAAAACTAATTGATTGCCAAGAATAGTTTTTTGTTTTATATATTTTTTATGAATGACATTTACAGTAATTTAAAAAACTTTTTTTTTTGGATTGCTTTTGTGACTATTTTTTTTTGTGTACAATATTTTTTTTTGTAATAAGTGTTTTCTAAATGCAACTCAAATTTTATACATAATATAAGTAATTGACTTTTGCAAACATTTGCTTTTGATGTTTACAGGAGTGCATAATGGGCTTAATTTTTAGTGATCTATTTTCCATTTATTTCTACTCTCAGAATGTTTATTGTGTTTTTAAAGTATATGTTTTCTCAATACAACTCAATTTTGTATGGAATAATAACATATAGACCTATGCAAACTTTGTTTTTGATTTTTACAGGAGTGCTTTTGAGCCGGTAGTTCCCCTGAGTGTCTCTAAAACAGAAGCACCTCCTACAGATATCTTTGATTCCATATTTAGTCAAGTATGAACAAATAAAGGAAGCTATTATCAAATAGTCTTTTAGTTTACAAAGTATCAATGAGACTTTATTTATACTGAATAAAAAAGTTCTACTTCAAGAACCCAAAAAAAACTATTGTATACAACCATAGAATTTCACTGGCACATTTTAGCCTAAATTCAGAAAAGGCAGTAGTCTTAAAATAAGTTCATATGTCGTTTAGCATGAAGAATATAATAACTTTTTTTTATTAAATTATGAAGTTTCATGTTGCTGAAGCTGTGATGCTAATTTACCCTTATTTTTAAGTTGATATTTAATTAACAATGAAACTTTATGGACTTATTTAACATTAGAGGTCTATGGTAACGCCTTAAGGGCAAAAAAATTATTGTAATATTATTTTCAAATTTTTTTCTGGCCTCATTTTGTGATGATGCAAATATAAATTTAATTGCAAAACAGAAATGTTACATTGTAAACAAAAATAGCTAACACATTTTACAATATACATAAAAATTGTACAACTTAAAGGTTTATGATTCTATTACAATAAGAAATGAGTAGCAATTAGAATAGAAATAGCGCCAAATGTTTTAAATTGACCAAATATACCAAAAATGCTCTGCACAACTTTAAATAACTTTTACTTAAATTTAATCATTGATAATTTTTAGCCAAGTGCAATACAGCCTGAGCCAGCGACAACTGCTGTGGTAGATGTCCCATCATCAACCAGTAAAGTATTACAAGAACATTTATTAGCAAAGGCAGTTTATCCTTGGAAAGCCAGACAAGAGACCGATCTGACTTTCAACAAAGATGATGTTATTCTAGTCAAAGAGCAAGATGATATGAAATGGTTTGGAGAACTCAATGGAAAGGTTAGTTGTAGTAAATGGCACTAGTCATTTTTGGAATAATTAAAAAAAAATGTTTCATTGCTTTCTTTAAATGAAAACTACATTCGATATTAGTTGAATATTTTTATTTGTTTACAGAGTGGTTGGTTTCCTAAAGCTTATGTAAAACCCATAAGTGTGGCTCCTAAAACAAGGTATTTTATTTCATAAACCCTGACAATATTTAATTCTGATTCATATTAGGCACAAGTGAAATAATTTAATAATTGGCTTTACTAACAGTTAGAAATAACGAAATCAGCTGTCAATGAAGGGTTTTACTTATACTAAATAAAAATGAAAAAGGTTAACTGTTTTGAACTCATACAAAATGAAAGCTATGCCAAATTAAAAGCAAATACTGTTTTATATGCTTGTTACATACTGTGTAATCATAGACTCACTATTCTGTGTAAATTCCTCATTATTTATAAGAAGCTTTTGGACCAGAGTTTAATGACCAACTTTTGAATATAATTTTTTTAATGATTTTAAAGAGATAAAAGGGGACATGACTGATAGCAATCTTCACTCTTCAAATAAATATAACTCCTGAAGAGATGCTCTAAAATAACTTTATTCATTATACAGCATGGTAAAACTTTGACATCTTTTAATTAATAAATATATATGTCATATATATCTCTGGTGTATGTCATTGTAAGACATAAAGATATTATGATGCAGTCTAAATGGCACCTCAGAGTCAAAGTTCAGTGAATGGAACAAATATGTTTATCTAAAGCTTGGAGATTTAATAAATAAATAAAATAGGCTATCATTTATTTAAATGATTTCATTTCAATGCATGTATTATTTTATTTTTTAATTAAAATCTATCTAAATATGATTTGAAATCTACTAATGTTAGTGTAACACATCCAGACATCTACCTTAGCAGTTTTAAATGATTAATGACTATCATCTGATGAAAATAATAAGTAAAGCTGACTGAGAATAACAACTATACTTGACTGAATATAAACAATTAAAGCTGCATGTGGATATAATTTTATCAAGTGCGACTCCTATTTGTGTTTTAAAATAATTATTTGAGAACTTTTCTGTATTCCTGTATTCATTCTTTTCAAATTATTAAATAAAAAACAAAATGTGTAATATTTAATGAATTTTTTTACTGGTATATAAATTGTTAGTGCTGTGAAATAAAATATGATTTTCAAGTGTAAACAAAATTTTATGTTGAAAATCAATATTTTTTTGTAACAACGATAGAGTGATTGAGGGAAAACACCATATAGCTTTCAAATATGCTGTGGCTCTTTTTTAAATATAAAAACCAGAATGTGCCTCTCATTAACCAAATGTATGGCCACTCTTGTACTAAATTATTCTGTTTGTACACTGTTACGTGTTGATTTAAGTGCCACTTCTACTGTGTATGTTGTATCTTGTCTGCCTAGGATTCTTTCTCTCTGTAGTCACTCGTTACGTTATAGATATGTCTAAATACAGACACTTTCAAACTCTGTACAGTAGTATATATAACAGAAGCACTTGGATTCCGATATATGGTAATATTTATTATAAACACAAGGTACATGACATGCAACATGGTCCAACATCAATTTCACTAGGTACAATAATATTAATATCAACTGATAATCTACTTGTGACCACTCTTGGCTCTATCTGGAAATCTACTGTTCTAATCTATCCCACGTCCCGTTTCTTCAAACTTTTTAATCAGGCCTCGGGCCCCACCCACTGGTCGGATTGGCTAATTAAAACAAACCCATTAAAAGGTTAGCGCCCTTTGCCACCTTCGGTTGTGTTCGGTAATTTATCTGTTTGTCAAGAATGTCAGTTGACTCTCCTCCCTACTCTCGGAAGAAAGGCTAAGGTATCATATGTCAAGTCCCTAACCCAGGTCGCTAGAAAATGTAAAGACTCTACCCCCAAAGATTTAACCCTGAACTCTTGATTTAACTCCTCAAAGTTTTACTTTATATATTATCCTACATTCTAACCACTATGTGAGAACCATGTTCTCCACATACACATTTAATCTTTTTAAATATCTTTTGTATTATAATGAGTTATTTTTACTAAATCTGGTTGAAATTTCACTGCCCATTTTATGCAGATGTTTCTGTGATAAAATAGAATAATAATTTTAACAACCATCTGATTTTAAAACAATATTAATTTTTTTACCTGAAACACCCTGTTGTCACATCTCATCATCATCTCTTGCATCAACAGCACATTATGTCATTCACCTTACCGTAGTAACAATAAAAAACAAGCAATTTAAGTCTTTTCCGTTTCGGACAAAGGACATTTTAATTGAAATTCACTGTATTCTTTACAATGTGTCTTTAGTTAATTTACACATTAATGTATAACCTTGTCCCCGACACAAACCCTCCAGTGATTTAAAGCTTCCACCATTGCCCAAACCTGGTAGGAAACTTATTTACTAAGATTTTTATTGAGACTTTCCTTTCTCCTCCTGAGTCATTATATTTCTTGAAAAATACTTCATTATTTAGGCCATATATAAATCAACGTACGATAAAAAATATAGTGTTTCTTGTTTCTTACAGCCCATCAAATGAAAATGGCAGTATCAGTCAAGTGAAAAATGTTACTAACACTAGCTCTGATGCTCAAGGAGGTTTGCATTTTCTCAGTTGTAATTTTCATTAAAATCTTTAAGATCGAATTTAAATTTGCTGAAGTGTTTATATTTTTCACCACTTATGATTTTTGAAAAAGAGCACATCATATTATAAGATGGGCTTAAATTTCGGACCTAAAAAAACTTATGCATTTATGCCTTCAAGAAAGAAAAAATGAAATATCTTAATATATAAAAATGACTAGTGATGCATGTGGTTATTTATTTATGTCCACTTGGCCAGCGTAAAAATCCACAACTGTGAACTAGGTATTACTAAATATTGACCATGAACAATAGATACAGCAGTTGTTTTTTTCTAGCTCATATATCAGGCTATTGTTAACCCTTTATGTTGATGTTGTTTAATTTCATCTTCAGTATAGATGTTTTATTACTTATTTTTTAGCTCTTAGTAACTTGATGTAATTAATAATTTTAGTTACTGTTAATTGACCACTTCAGAACTATATGTTGCGATGTACACTTATTCATCCGATGAACCATCTGACTTGAATTTCAATGAAGGAGATATTATTAATGTCACTGTCACAAGTGGCAATGGAGACTGGTGGACAGGAAGCATAGATGGAAGAACTGGGATATTTCCTTCCAATTATGTCAAAAAATTGGATATTCAGGTTTGGTTAAATATTTTTTTTATTTCATTGCTCATTATTACTTTGCTTCATAGTCATATAATTGCTGAATGAAGATTTTAATTTATGCATTGGCTGTTCATTGTGTATGCATTGGTATTTATTACAAGGATGGCAGTATTTGAGGTCTATGAGTGCTGATTCCCAATGTTTTTTATAGTAAACCAAAATGTAAAGATTCAATCAGTCATTGTAATTAGATATAATAATGAAATAATAGAAAAAAAACAACTGATTCAGTGGGAAATTCTCTAAACTTATCCAGAATCTGCATGTGGCTCTCTTAGCCATATTTGACAACAATTGATCTGTTATACTGTTTCTCAACTCATTGTAATTGTAGTTGATGTGGGTTTCAAGGATTAAATGACTAGATAAAATTGAAAATATTGAGGGTTTTGTCATTACACTAGGTTTGGGATACAGTATGAAATTTTGCCTTTTCTGCATTTGTTTTGTTTTTCAATTTTTTTGCAAAATAATATTTTTGAGCTTTATTAATTTTTTTTTTTTTTTTTTGCTGAATGTAATGTCTGCTTTATTAATTTGAATTATTTTAAAAGAAGGCAGTTGCAGATTAATATTACTAATACTGTAGGCATGATGCTTTTATATTACTATTCTAAACAAATGAATTAGTTGCTGCTAAAATTCTTTTTTCATTTTTTTGTTATATTCTTATTTTTTATTTCTAGCTGAGTAATACAGTGACCACTTCAGTCAATGATAGTAATTTTGATATTGTCATGAAGAATGAAAAATCAAACATAACAGATGATTTATTTGGCTTTACAACTAAGAATCAAGATTTTATTTCAAATGTTCACACTCCTTATACAGGCTTGAATAATTTCACTTCCACTCCTAGCGATGCAATTAGTTTTCCATCAGTAACCAATGTACTGCTGGATAAAAGAACACTTAATTTTGATTTGACCAGTATTGAGAAAAGCAGTGTATCACATGCTGAACCCTCTGGAATTAGTCAGGATGATCTTTTCGCTGAATTTGGCCTTACCTCTTTTACTGCTCCCATGAATGTTGTCAAGAAGAGCCGCAGTGATTTGTTGGATTCTGGCACTGATATTTTAGGGAAATCTGATGAACCCTTTGTTGGAATAGATCTAGTCTTTCCGAATTCAGGTTCTGCAGATTTAATGAAAAGTGACAGTTTTGTTAATTCTGTTAAGAAGCCAGGTGATTCAGTTGCTAGTGGTAGTTCATTAGACAACTTGAAACCTAGCTTCAGTTTGCCAGATATTTTGGAACTTGAAAACAGTTCTCAAGCCATGTTTAATGACATCTTTGGAACAGACCTGCATAGCTTAGGGTCCAATTTAGTTGATTTGGGTGAAACCACTGTAAGAAGTAAAAAAAAAGCAGCACCATGTCCACCAAATTTCAAGAATCCAGTCTCAACACTTGAGAAAACAGTTGTAAGGAAATCCCTTTTTAACCCTCCCTGTTAAATCCTGTTTGCATGTTTAACATTTGAACCAGAATAATCCTAAGTTTCCCTTAAAGTCTTTAACTGATATTGGAAGAGGATTACACTTTTTTTTTTAACCGAATTTAATGTATTGTATTCCCTTACCCTGTTTGCTGATTGTTATTTTAAACAATGTTTCATGCTTTTTTTCTCTACACTTTTTTCATTAGAATAAATGATAAAGAAGCATACAAATGAAAATTGCACATCTGAATAATTATATAACATTTCTTTTATTATAAACAATTTTGCATTGATGCATTTATCTTAAAATTACTAATAAATTCAAAACTATTTAATTTCTTCATCTAAAAGAAATTGTTGATTTGGATATTTAATAATGCTTTTACAGCCTTTTTTTTAGCTAATATTTATTACTATTGTTTTCAGACATTTAATATTGCTTTCTGTTTTTTTTTTAAGTTAATATTTATTACTGTTCTTTTCAGACATTTAATATTGCTTTCTGACCTTATTCTACTTTAAGATAGCGCATGTAGTTTTTTTTTTTGTTTTTTTTTGCCAAGTTAATATTGACTATACAAAATTAGAATAAAATTTGCTAATTATTAAATAAATTTTTATTCTTTGCTTACATTTCAGCCCGAGCCTAAAAGTGTTAAAAAGCCAGGTAAATAAATTTTCTTTTGCCAGAAAAAAAATCTAAGCTTATGTTATAAGGAACTAAAAAAAAAAGCTAAGCTTATGTTATAAGGAACTAAAAAAAAGCTAAGCTTATGCTATAAGGAACTAAAAAAAAAAAAAGCTAACTATTCTTGATCTAAAAATGTACATTTTACAGAAAAATAGGATAGATTACTAGAAGTAATATTTTCAGTCACACGAACATTTTGTAAATTGATGTAACTTCGCCTACCTACATTAATAAAAAAATAGTAATAATCCTCACTTTTGTACAATTTATTTAAATATTTTTATTGAAAGCTCAAAGGTACCAAAGCAGTAGGTCAAAACAATGCAGACGCATTGTAAATATAAAATGACAAAATTAAGTCTTTTAACATGAACAAAAATGATAATACTTTACTTACAAATATATACATGTACACTTATATATGTTATGATCAACACTTATTAATACTAGAGTCTCAGAATGATATCAGGTAGAGAGAAAATAAGAAACCTCCTTACAATGAGCATCTTGGCGCAACTGCCTTGTAAGGTTGTCTATCTGATCCTTTGGGCCATGTTCACATGATCAAAACCATTAATATTACAATAGCATTTCACCAAGAAGTCCATGGTCAATGATCTTTTCTCAATTCCCTGCACTACCATGACATAGTATCCTTTTCCAATAATTCAGCAAAAGGACAATCATTAAATTAATTCACATTTGAGAAAAGCCATGCAGAATTGTGACAGCAATGGAAAGAAAAAATTCTATGCCTTGCAAAAAAAGATAAATATATGTCTGAAATTTTAATTATAAATAATGTATTAAACTAAATACTTTTCAGGTAATTATGCAAATTTTTATAGCTTTTAAATCAGCACATTTTTACATTTCCACCTAAGACAAGTAAAAAGAGCTGTTTTTGCAATGAAATCATTTGCCTTTAGTTACATAGTTAGTTTGTTACCAATCAAAAATATTATTTTCTTCCATTGCCTGGAACAGTCATAGGGGAAACTGTTTCAGTTAGTTAACCCTTATCTTTTAGTCATGCAGATAATGTATATTTAAAAATTATTTTTTTTTATTATTTACAGACTACCAATGTTTAATAATTGTTTATTTTACTTGCATCATATGCTCTTAAATCATTAAAGATAATAAGAATCTTTTAATTTGTATTTTACATACTTTAAAATAACTTAAAAGAATAAATTTACAAAAATTTGCAAGATTATTAAATTTACCTTTCAAACATTGTTATTGTTCACAGAATTTAAAAAGTATACATGTCTAATTTTTTAGCTGTAGATTTAAGATTTAATATGATGTTCATGAGATAATTTATTTTTTCAGAAATAGCCAGAGTTATAGCACCTTATGTGGCTACAGGAACAGGCCAGTTAAGCCTAGAAACAGGAAATTTAATCCACGTTCGACAAAAAAGTCCACGTGGTTGGTGGGAAGGAGAATTGCAGGTAATTGAGTCTTTTTTTAACTTAGTGGAATATTTTAATTTTGAATAATCAATAAAACAAAAAATACAGCTGTAGTTTGGTGTTTTTTTTAATATATTGGTTAATTGTTTAGCAATTTATTTCATAAATAATTATAAATGTAGGTCAGGGGTCAAAAGAAAAAGATTGGATGGTTTCCAGCTAATTATGTTCAGCTCTTGGGTGTCTCTAGTGCAAGATCTACACCTGAACCAACTGCTGCAGGATCAACTGCCCTGACAGTAAGCTAAGTTAATATTTTCTATGATAAAAGTATTATTATTATCTGTCATACTTGATGGCCTAATGATATTTTTATTTAAAAAGATAAATAACAAAAAAGAACGGGTAAACAACCCTGCATCCCTAGAAAGAAGCATTTATTTATATTTTGCAAACTGGACAAGGGTCTAATGAAATTTTTCAGTGTTTCATCCGCTGGTTCACTGCCCTTGTGTGCTCCTTTAAAAAAACCTTCTTAATTTTACTTGTTGCAACACAGATATAAAAATGCTTCTTTGGCAAAGTAATTTTTTATAATCCACCAAATCCATTTATTACTCCAAAGAGATCTGGGTGAATGAGTCATGTAAATAAATATTACCAGTGTAAATTCTGTCCGTCTGTCTGCTTTAGATCGAAAATAAGAATCAAGAATACTGCTTCGTGTTTAAAATATTGATCATGGCTTCTTGCCCGCACCTCGATTTATAAATGTTTTTAAAAAATCTACAGTTTAAAATAGTTTTTTTTAAACTCAGCATTTTAAAATCCTCAAAATAAACAATTGTAATATCGAAAATTCTCCGACAATAAAAATAGCAGTTGTAATTAAAAGAAACAACAACTAATTAGTTTTTCAATTTGGTTCATAACAGAAAAAATAGACCTCAAACTTGTCCAGTAGTCTATCTCTATGCAAAGGCTTTGCAGGGTACAGCTAGTAGTAGAATAAAGTTTTCCCCCCAGGTGAAAGTTGATGAAGGAATATTTAAATAACAAATGTGTAATGCTCAGTACTATTAGGGGCTATGTTTTTAGTAAATCTAATATGCTGAACACTGGGTAGTAAAATAAAAAAAAGATTCAATTTCTGATCGTTCTGGTCATACTTGTCATTTCATATTAACATATAATAAATTCAGAATTTTTAATAGTTTAAAAAATAATTATTAGGAGAGTTATGAAATAATTTGTACTTCATTACTTCTTTTGCCTATTCTTAAGCCATTAACATACTAAAATCAAATTTAATTATTTTAAATTATTGATGATACGTAGGAGTAAAGAATTAAAAAAAAAGTACATACTGTTACTTTTAATTTTTGAAAAATCTTTCTAACATGCAAGAAATATCAAATATTTTGTAGAGCATTTTTTTGTGATGAGAGCTACATAGGCCCTCTTTTTCAACTGAAACAAGTGTTGGTTATTCTTAATTAGATAGCTTTTCATTTACAACATAATTTAAAATGTGCATGTATATGACTAATTGAAACACTGGACCCAATTTTTTTTCACTTTTTTGGACCAATTTAAAATGTTCTTTTTCTGAATGACTAATAAAATAGAATAAAAACATTATTACATATAAATAACAGCACAATGCATGATTGATACATGAGAAGTAAGACAAAGAATTAACATACTGCATTAAGAAAAAAAAAAATAAAATGATAGATCTAATGAGGGTTTTTCAGTAACTTAAAAAATATTATGAAAATGCCTGTAGATGACTTAAATATCGATACATAGTAAAAAGTCTCATATTACTGATGTCATTAAATGATTGTTTTCAAATTTTATGAAATCATTTCATAATAAATGAAGACACTCTTTCTTTGTACTTTTAGGTTAGTAATTATGGCAGTCGATCAGCCACACCCCAGAGTGGTCTTGAAGTTTCAACAGCAGATAACCAATGTAAGTTTTTTAAATGAAAATTCTAAAGTGGTGCACTTTATTTTCATCTAATCTTATTTTACTTTGGAAGTTTATTTTAGTAAATGAGGTGTTGTAATTTATATTTCTAATTTCTCATGCTATTGGTTTTCTGAAAAGCATTTTTAGGTATAAAAGAATTAAAAGTAACATACTAAATTACAAACTTTTATTAGTTTACATTAAGGCTGCTATAAAAAAAGAATACATTAAAATATTTTAAGTTTTTTTTCTTAATACAGACATAAATAAAAGAATATACCCCATTTAGAAATCTTGTAGTTAAGTTTTTTTTATTGCAGCCTTGAGTAACATATATATTTAGGGTATTTATATCCATGGAATAACAAAAATTGTTATGCATAAAAAATCATCTTAATGGACTTTAACCACTATTTCTGATTTCACTTTTGCTATTATGATACTTTTGACATCACACTGAATAGCCAGCATTAGCTGTAAAAGCTAGATGACATTAGGCTATGGCTGTTTCTGCCCTAACCCTTATCATATACTGCCCTTATTTTGGTCACACCTGTGCTTCTGCCTTTGAGGGTCAAATCCATATGATGACCCACATACAATTTGCACTAAAAATTGTCATTCTCTGTGTACCAATAGATAGCTTACTAAAATATTAAGGAAAATTAATTGCATTAAGTGAGAATTTTGAAAAACAGGGGTGAGATTTTTCAGATCAAATGTAAAATAAACCTACTTATAAAGCTACATTAAGGTCTTAATCAAACAGGATAAATAGCCAAGTTGAGAATCTTAAGACCCAAGTAATGGTGAAATCAGGAGAATGACCCATTCATTCAATAGAACCTTTTCAACATTTGTCATTGATGGGACATAAGGATATTGCTTCATATAGGTATCCATTTGTCTCAGTTATTACATTTCAGCTTGTTTGCTCTTCAAAGTGCCTAAAGATTTCTTTCAGTAATGCCTTTCCCACATGCCCCTTGCATGAAATTTTTTGCAAAGGTTTTTAACACATGACATATAACCAAACGATGTCAGCTTTTGCTTTTTTTGCCACTTGGTACCTGAGGACCCCCTAGGTCATTAATACTTTCCTTGACAAAGATTTTGCTACATGTAAGAAATTAGCAGTAGCTATCTTAAAGACATGGTATAAAACTCCTGGTTCCTTCTTTCTGCCTCATCTTGCAGTGTCCACAATATACATGCATAGAATAGGATAAAGGTCACCAGTTATCTGTGCATCCTGTTCTTGGTGCAGAAGTTAATGATCTTGCTTTTCTGATTATGGCAGAGAAGCAATTCAGTTGCTCAGGTTTCGTCCTTGGGGATCACAGAGCCCATTTACTTGAAGCTGTCTACCTCTTCCAGCCTTTCCCCATCTATAATTATTTCTATTTTTCTTCCAACTGTGGTGCTGATCATTACTTTAAATGTTCATACTGCTCACTTCCATGCCACATCTTTTCATGTTTTGTGGTAAAGCTAAATAGGCCAGCACATGGCATACTTAGACTCCAGCACTTAAAATCTAAGGCTCTAAGAAATAATTAGTAATATGTGTATTATGTCATTTATATTTGGTTTATTTGTTTAAATATCAGGAACAAATATTTCTTTTTTTTTTTTTTCATATTTATATGTTTTTTTACTGATGTGTCCAATTATTTCTGTAATTTTTTAAAATTTATAGTGGAGACAGTTGTAGCACTTTATGCATATGTTGCTCAAAATGATGATGAACTGACATTCCAAAAAGATGCGGTTATCACAGTTTTGAATCGAGATAATCCTGATTGGTGGACTGGTCAATTTGACGGCAAGACAGGAGTATTCCCATCGAACTATGTTACACCTCAGCCACAGTCCCAGTCTTGTAAGTGACACTTTTCAGTCTCTTTTTTATCCTTTTTTTTTTAAAACATAGAAAAATAGCAAAATTTTAGTATAAATTTTTACTGTCAAAATGTAATCCATGCTTAATAATCTATACTAGATTTTATAAAATTGGTCTGCTATAATTAATGGTTCAATTAACAGAGCAGTTTGATACATAAAATATTGAGTTTGATACTAATAGCTATATTTAACATAACTAAATCAAACATTTTAACAATAAATATTCCAAAATAATAAACAGATTTATGCTTGATTATTTTTGTTGAAAGATAACGGATTTTTTTAAATTTTAACAATTAACTGTTTTAAATATTTTTTTTTATTTTCTGTTTCAATGTTTAATTACTTTGATTAATTGCCATCCCATTTAAACTATATTTACATTTTATTATAAGCAGCCTCATATTATGTGCTTTTTGATTTTCTTATTTGTGGGTTGGCAGTTCACTTATTTTTATTTGGTTGTATAAATGGGTTGGTGACCTGGCATTGTAAATATCTTGACTTAAAAAAAGAATACAAGTTTCATTTAGGTTGCTGTGGGAAAGTGCGGTGTTTATGCTGTAAGCTTGCTGTAACAACACATCTCCTTTGTCTTTCTACAGGACAGCAAGTTTGCAGCTGAGCACCGCACTGCACAAACCTACACCATTATTGAACTACTTCATCTAGACCATGAGGTTGCAGAGTTGGACAGTAGATTTATCCTTGTGAACTATAATAGATAGTTTATGTTTAGGGCTTATTTCTGGTAGCTATGTAGGGTTTGTGTCTAAATCTGTGTTGAATTTTTATAAATTTGAAAATTTGTGAGGTGAAAAAATAAATTAAACAGGTTAGTAGTTTATAGCTTTTAGTTTATGATGATTAGTTTATATCTTGCTTGTTTATGTCAGTATAAAGAAACATTGCTACTTGATTATTTGATATTGTTCCAGTCACTGTAAATAAGACAGGAAGCAAAATTATGTTTGGAATCATTTTTGTAAGAATATTTGGAAAGCTAAGCTTTTGAAAAAGTTGTCTTAAGATAACAGCATAATAAATTACTGAACTAATTGGATTGCATTTATGCCATAAAAGGTACTTACTAAATAACTAAAATAATTGTTTACAAAATATACATTTATTTTTCTGTAATATACCGATTTAGTATGTATAGCTACATACTAACTATGTAAACCTTGTCATTCTTTAATAAATATTCTACGGAAAATTATGTCTTGTGCATTTTTTATACCTTTATCCTGTCTTTCTTCATATAAAACAGGATCAAAAATTTATTACTTCTGTCCTTTTTTTTCATAATTGTTTGTTTATTGTACTACTTTTAAAATAAATTTCAACAACATAATCTATTGATAAAAGTTGCATAAAAAAGGTTAAATGACCAATCAACCTGACAAAAATGTACATTTTATTTGTACTTTTTAAGTTTTAAATAGGTTATCACCATTTTTAAAAACGGATACATTGTATTTTTATTCATAATCCATGATTTTTCCCCAGTAATTTTGTTACTTAAAATGAATTGAATTTCTTCAAAAAAAAATTTAATTTTGATGATAGTATTTTTTGTCATTTAAACTCAGAAAATCAGTTATAATATGTAATTTGGTCTTAAAGCTCAAATCCATCCTGAAGTTCATACAGAAAATCAAATTAAGCACTTTATCAAATTTAAACTTGTTAATAAGTTAAACATATTCATTTGGTTGATAGTTGAGAGCGTGCTGTAGTTAAAAAATTTAATCCTGTAAAATATTTTTTTAAATATACAGTTTGTGATTAACCAATAGGCTTTTAACATTACATAATTTTTTTCTTGATTAAAGTTTTGATTTTTCTTAATGCTGCTGTTTAGTATGACTTTATAGTGAATTTATGAAATGATGATACATAACTAAAAATGTTGCTGTTTTTTTTTTTTTTTGCTAAGCTATCTGGGAATTTTTTTTTTCCTTAGGGATTAATCGTTAATACAAATATATTCTTGATATTCTAGAACTTTACTAAATGAAGATTATAGGGCATTGGTTTTAAATGTTGGTTCCCAAAAAACTTAGTCATATACATTTAATTTTAGTTTTTCTCATTTTGTTCATTACTGTGGGTTGCAAAAGTTTAAGAACAACTGATGTAGAGTATTGATCTGGCAAGTCGCGAGGTTTATAAGGTTTTTGTGGGAATGAGTAACTTAATTAGGAACTGTATAAAAAAAAATAATACATGTACTAGAAAATGTATGCATATTTACATAATAAATTTTTAAAGAATATTTTAGAGAATTGACAGACTGCTTTGAGTTGAAGTAAACATATCTTCAAATATTGTGATCACTTTTTTGTAATTGTGGCTCATTGAAAAGCAAAAAATGTTTGAAATCAAATAATATCAAATGTACTGTTTTACTGTAAATAGAAATTATCTTTATTCTCAAATATTATAATATTTTGAAAGTGAATAGAAATAAAGCTAAAGATTAATATAGAGTGGTGTTCATTTTTTTTTGATACAAAGATCACTATGCTTTTTATTTAGGCTACATGGCTTTCTTAGAGCATTAAATCACATTTAAAATTTTATTGTAGAATTTTTTTTTTCATTTAAATTTTAAAATTTAGAAAGATGATAAAGTTTCTCGTTTCTCATTATTACTCGAAATTAAAAAAATACATTTTAGACTTTTTTAAAAATTATTTTTATGGATAAACATATATTAGTGCTAGTAAATTTATATTTACATGCGAGCTATAATAGTATTTATAATGTACTAGTAAATAAAATATAAATATGTATTGTACATTTGTTAGAAAATTTAGATTATAGATTTCTTTCTTAGTCATTAGTATTAGATTTTTAAAAAAAGACACTGTTTTTGTGTACAAAGTATATATTATTATATTGGAATTTTAAGCTATAAATTTGTGTGTACAATAATGTATTATTATTTTTAAAGCTTTATTTTCTAACATTTATAAAATCAGGTTTAAAAAAATACTCAAAAAAGCCAGTGAAATTTACTTACGGTACATAAGAAGTAAATTGGTGAATTTTTATTTTAAAAAATTTATTGAGGCTGCTACTTAATTGTTTTTACCTGCTTTTTGCTAGAATCATTCAAAAAGCTGATCATGTTTAAAAATAAATATAAAGAACTTCCATTTCTAGACTACTTTGAGATTGCTTATCTCAGCACTTAATGCTAAAATTCATTGTTATATTTATTTCTCATAAAAAACATTGATTAACAGTCACTTTCAGAAGTGAATCATTGATATATTCACTTATCTTATAAAGGTATGTGTAACTGAGGAAATATATTGTATTAATATATTCACTTTGATTCATTCCTTTCTTTTTACTACCCCTTTACATCTTCACCGATCTCATCAGGGATTTGAACTTTGATATAAGTAGCTTTTTTTTAAAATTTTTTTGGTAATAAGGCTATGGCAGGTGGTGCAATAATAATATTAATAACAATTGATGACTCTTTTATGAGGCATTAGGTAAAGCTGGTATTGCTAGTGAGCAATGCATAATGTAAATTATTTTTATTAGAATTTCTAATGGAATGAAGAAAAAAAAAATTAAACAATCGGGTGATACTTTGAAATTTGTTTACATGTTTTGTTTGATTTTTTATTTAATGAGAGACTGATTTTTTTGAAGAAAGGCTGGTTTTTTATGTTTTTTTTGTGATTTCAAAAATATTATTTGTTTATATCATTTTATACATAATCAACTAATTATGGAATAATGCCTAGGAATTAGTATATTTTCAGGGTATAAGGTGAACGGTGTGGTTTTCAGATGTTATTAAGATTTTTTTTTTGTCTGCTAAGTGTTTGCAAAAATGTTGTCAGTTTTATGAAAATGATACAATAGCTGCACAACTTAGCCATATTTTGAGCTTACTTTCATGAAGATCGGATAATAGCTTTAAGTAAATACTGAATGTCATAAACCGTGTATATTGATTACAAAGACACCACATATTCATAAATCCTTTAACTTATTTTTTCAGTCAAAACTAAATAGACTTATTTTTTTTTACCACCAAATGAACGCAGAGTATTTTTTCTTCTTTATTAAAACTTTTATTTAAGCTAAAAACATAGTGAGGCCCTCTGCTTTAGAAGGAGTACATGGAAGTAAACCAAGTAAAATGAGTGTAGTAATAATTGCATTTTTAAACATTTATTTATTTATGTGGCAATAAAATGTAATTAGGAAACTAACATTTTTTTTTAAACTTAGGAGTTTAAATAAGTGCATTTTTCAGAAGAGCTGCAAACCAAAAACATGGAAAACTTTTTTCCATTCTATTTAGGCTAATTTCTATTGTAAATGTCTTTTTTTTTAAGCTTTTTTTTGGTATCCTTTCTAGTTTGCTTTGTAATTTTTTGCTACATTTAGGCTGTTTTAACTAGACCAATACATTTAAAGCATTTTTATAATCAATACATGTAGGCAATGTTTTTGTAAACCAGAGCTACTATTGCACATATAATTAACTGCAAAATAATAGGAATTATTAATTTTTAAATCAAATGTGTTTAAAGACAAGTATTAATTTTTGTAATTTAACATATACATTTTAGGCATCTGTTTTTTATTTCAAAATATGAATACTTAATAAAATTTCATAAGCATGATTAAGCTTTGTGGCTCATTTGTTCACATTTTTCATTTTGTCTTTTTCTGTTTTTAATTTCACATTTTATTTAACCTTCGGCCATCCATACCTGACAGATTATTTTGAGGGAGACTCTGTTTTACAAATTTCCCAAAAGGAATGTTTATAATTTTACATAAAGAAAAGATCTCTGATAACTTTTGAGCGTCATTATTTTTCTACAAGTGGAAAATGAATTAACGTTCTTACTTTCAGCCTGGTATTTATAAATACCATTTCAGTACTTCAAATAACAAAGTACATTAAAATTGAAAAAGTGTGAATGCCCACATTTATTTTCTAGTAATACTTGACAAAATATAAAGATATGATGAAACATCTCTTTTATAAAAAGTTAAAAAAAATGTTAGCATAGTGGTTGCATTAGATTATAATTTAACCTGTAACAATAAATTTTGTAATATAGGGATGAATGATACTTTGGGCTCTCTAACAAAAGATGAACGAAAGCGTCAACAAGCAATACAAGAGCTAATAAATACTGAAGAATCTTATAATGCTGATATGCAGATAGCTTTGGAGGTAAAAGGAAATTATTCCATTAATAATTGTGTTAATATTGTGCCATAATATGACAATATCCACTCATTTTTTTTTTCTATTAAATTATTTTTCCTACAGGTTTTTAAGAAACCCATGCTCATTAATAACATTGTCCCCAAGGATCGGGTTAATCAAATATTCATCAACTGGGAAGAATTAATTGTTTGCAATAAGAAGCTCCTGCAGTAAGTACCTCCGTTTGGCCTGAAATATTTCATTAATTAAGTAAAGTTATTGTTTTGTAATTGCTTAATATTCAATAAAAACATTTAATTTGCTTATTTTCAACAGAGCACTGCGAGTAAGAAAAAAAATGTGTGGGAAAAATGGAGTTATTGTCAGCATCGGTGATATACTCTGTGAAAGTGTAGGCTATGTATTTATTTATAGTTAACAATATCTTTAACTGAAGCCTTATTGTTAATCTCTATTTTAATTTTTGAATCTAATTGTATAAATGCTGATGAAAATTAAAGTAACACAAAAAATTGCAATAGTAATTAAATTTTGTGATGCATTTTTTATTTGATGCAGTTGCCACATATGAATCCCTATATGCGTTTTTGTAGTTGTCAATTGTCGGCTGCAGCAGCTTTGCAGAAATTGTCAGAATCTAGTCAAAGTTTTGTTCAATTTCATAAGGTAGGTGTTTTAGACAATTAATTATGTTGGATAATAATTCTTCATTTGTATATTAAAACTACAAAAAATTTGATAGGGAATGGAAAATTGCAATTAAAAGGTTTGTTGGAGATAAAAAAAAGTACAGATTTTACCAGGATATGCTCTGATCAAAATGTAGTAAGATTTAAAAAATAGTGAATTTCTTTTTTTTTTTTTACAAATACATTATATCTAAGATATGAAAAAATAAATAAGATCATATTCACTTCATATTTTCAGGCATTCAATAGTTGCTGGTTTTTTAATTACTATAAATGAATTCTATTGGGATGAGGAGTTGGATGATCTTATTTTGGGGCTTGGGGCTCACTCTTCTATTTTGATGAAATAAGAATCAAGCATTAGCTGTTTTGCTAATTTTTATTTCTTAAAAGATGACACCAAGAGCACCATCAAGCTGCTTTTCAACTTTAAGATATCATTCAAAGCTTAAGTCATTTTTATATTTCTATCAACTGCAGTCTGTAAGCAGTAGAAAAAATTCTTCAGTCATTTCTTCTGTGTAAAACTTTAATGGCCCAATGTTAAGTTAAACATTGTTTCTTTCATTCCTGATGTTTTTTTTATATCCACACGTTTTGTGTGGATAAAATATTGATTTACCTAGAATTGTTTTATATGGGGGAGCTGAGGGACAGCGATGCTTCATTTCCTGAAAAATTCATGTCAGCGCTTAAAAGCAGCAAAATTAGATTCATTTTCCACTTAGCCAATCCTGCTGGTTGTTTTAAACATGAACCATTAATTGGCAATTTTATACTAAAAAATCTCAAACGTCTTATTGTTTTTTTATTGTCTTCAGACCTGTATGCAGAATCCAAAAGTTAAAGGTGTTCATCTCAGTGGGTATTTGTTAAAACCAATGCAGAGAATCACTAGATATCCCTTACTTATTGAAAAAGTAAGTCCTCAAATCATTGTTAATATTTAGTGATAACTTTTTTTCTTACTAATAAATAGGGCATAGATTTGCAAGCTTTAAAGTTACTTTGTTTGCCATAAATTGATATGTTACAATAATCAATTCTTATTATTCTCTGTTAGTGTTATTGAATAAAAATTCTAATCAAAATATTTTATTGAAATCGATTATTATGAAAAAAAAATTACTATTTATTAAGATTGGTAATATTTTCTTATAATAAGCATTATAACACATAACCTTTTATGAAAAATAGATTTTAAGTTGCACCCCACCTGAACACGCAGACAGAACAAATTTAGAAGAGGCTCTCAACTTAGCCCAGGAGCTCTGCAGTCAGGCTAATCAGTGTGTGAAGGAAAAACAAAATTCTGACAGCTTAGAATGGATTCAGTCTCATGTACACTGTGATGGATTAGCTGAGGTTAGTCCTAATGATTCAGTCGAATTAGTCCCCTTAAATCAAAAAATTCACTATACTGCTGTATATCTGTTTTATTTTCTGATGTACCTTTGTTGAAAGTAGATAAAAAAATGACATGTACTTTAGATTTATTTTTTAAATTGTTTTTTTTTCACTCCAGAATATAGTTTTTAATTCCTTAACAAATTGTATGGGACCTAGGCGACTTCTTTTTCATGGAGTATTATATAAGGTAAATTTGTCATATTTGTTTTTAAACCATCTTTAAATAAATGTATTTTTATACCTGTAGATTGATCTTATGAATACTTTGTAAGCAAAGCCTTAGCAAATGAATTACTATTAGGGATACATTTCTAAAATAAATGTGCAATTTTTTTAATAGATGATCTTAAACATTTTTTTTTCAGGCCAAAAGCAATAAAGAGTTAGTAGGATTCCTATTTAATGACTTTCTGATGTTTGCTCAAACATCCCGACCACTAGGTTATAGTTTTAGTACAGTACATTTATTTGATACAAGTACACAGTTTAAAATGTATCGTCTTGTAAGTTTATTGACATGGTTTGATTTTAAAATTTCCTTTTTTTAAAGGCTTATAATTTTTGCAATTTTATGAGAAATAAAAATTAATTAATTTATGTTAAATTGTGACCTACAAAATGTGTAAATTTATAGAAGATACATGTATTTGGTATTTAGCCAGTTTTTCTCAATGAAGTGAATGTATCGAAATCTGGAGATGATAGTGAACCCTGTCTTTTTCGTGTCACAAGTGACAGAATTATTAGTCTGAAGGCAGTTTCTTCCGTTGAGAGGTAAATTATTTCAATATATCCAGTTTTAATTTAACTCAAATAAAAAAAAAATTCTAGGAGAATAATCCTAAGATGTTTTTTTTCATAGTTGGGCATATGGAAAGCAGTAAAAAATAAAATAAGTTTTTCGTTTTGAATATGTTAAATAGTTTATTAGTTAATTACAGAAAAAGCATTTTAAAAAATATCTTATTATCTATATGTATAATTCTCTTCTTCGCCCAACCATGCGGGACACCAGCTTGCAAGACTATATATAGATTTGTTGCGTTTGTGGAATTCCTGAATATGTCACAGCAAGCAAGACGCGTTCAACAACTCTCATTGTTTTCTGATTTCTTTTATAAAACCAGATTATTTTAATTTCTTATATGACGTTTTGTCCTTTTATTTAGTGAAATATATTAAGCAATAAATACAAGCCCAATGGTGGTTGTACAATACTATTTCATGTCTAGACAGCTCCAGTAATTTTAAAAACAGTATATTCTAGACTCTATTGATTGTTAAATTAAATCAAGTATGCTATAAGTAATAAGTCTTGAATTAAATAAAGTATACTGGAAGTTTACATTTATTGACAAATTGCAAGATAAATAATGAAACTGATAGTTGATATTGGTGCCCTCGCTATTTTTAGCCATTATAATTTCTATAAATATTTGTATGATCTAGAGATTTTTAGTGGCAATAATTAAATAATTCATTTCTACATATATCTGATCCAATAGAGATACTTGGGTTAGAGAAATTGAAAATGCATCTAAGCAGTACAAAGATAAAGCTAAAAGAAAACTTGAACGTGCACATTCAGGTATGAATTTAGCTGTTACATTTTAATAGAAGTAATATAATTATTAGAATGTTTTATATAATACTTAAACATCTACTGTATTGAGAAAAAAAAATTCCATGTAAATGCACCTCTTATTTTTAATTAATGATTCTTTTGTCTTTTTATCAATATTTACGTGCTACGCTATTATAATTTCATATCCAATACAACTGTAGATATAATATAAAAAAAATTTTTAAAACTTAATACGTGCAATGGTGAGTTTCAAAATATAATTAAGGCTTTTTAAGTAAATTGATAACTTTTTCTGTGTTATTTTTTTCCTAAAAAACCCGATGTTTTACTATTATTGTAATGGTAAAAATTCTAATGGCTACAATAACATGAGAAATGATGGGTTTTTTTTTCTTACACAAACATTTCTAAATGTAAAACATTGGACTGTGGATTTAAAGTACTAATTCTGTCCATACAATACTACAGAATTACTCTGCGCCATCATTTTCAAAAACAGTCACAATAGTATTTTCACAATTGTATTTTTATAAAACACTATTTTGATTTTATCACCATTTTGGACAAGTTATATACCTTGATGTTTAAAATGTAATCTGTAATAGGTAAAATGTAGATTATTTTTAAACATAAGGTAGGTAACACCAATATCTTTACCTAAGAGTGTATTAGTGTCACTTGGAACTCAACTTTGTGGGCAACACTGGGTATACTGCTAGTATATTATATACATATGCAAAGTCCAGATCTAATACATGTATTTTCTTTGGGATTCCAAAAGCTAGCTTTTTTCTCTTAAGGGTTTGAGCATGCCAGTTATAGTATAAAAGTAATAGAACTATGTTAGTAAGTCTTACTGCAGAAGGATAGCTAAGATTTTAAGTTAGGTGATTGAACTAAACCAAGTTAGTTTTCTATTCTTAGCTAAATATGAATTCAAAGGTTTATTTTGATAGCTGTGATTTAAATTTAGCAAAAGACATCTAATGATGTATACACATACATCAAAAGTATTGCTTGAATAATGAGACTCAGCATTTTTGTCCTTTTTCTTAGCTTTTGATTAAAATTTTAAGGTTTACAGTAAACATTGTGAACATTATGCTATGTCTATACCATCTTGTAGTATTACGTGCAAAGCCTGTAGGCAGAGCTCTGGTTGTTGTGGAAGAAGGGTTAGGTTTAAGACCTGCCCTTGATGGTGGTAGGTGCTCACTCTGTCTTTAAACATAATTGTTTCTTTTTTTTTTTTAGTTGCTGCACGATGTTTTTAGTTTTTTTTTTGCATTTCCTTATTCCATAGCACTAAAATAAAGCCTTCATTTGGTATTTTTATGCTGGTTCCTTTTTGTTGACTGTTTTTTTGGGGATGTTTCAGTATTGTGCTTGGTAACTTTGTTGCAGACAGATATCTAAGTTAAAAAAAAAAGATCGCATGTGATTTAGAGCATATAAAAATAAGTAAAGCAATCAACAAATATTGTTTACAAAAATACATTTCTGTAATTGTTATCCACATTTCTGTAGCTGTGAAGTATTGTTGCAAATATTCAATTTGGAATTATAATTTTATTTATTCATTTTCAAATTTATTTTTAGCTTTTAAAATACCTCCATATTTGCATTTAGTATTTTTTAGGCAGACTGGTTTTTGTTATTTTGTTTTAACCCTGTTGGCAGATTGTGCATGTTGTTGTTTTTTTTTTCCACTTTTTAAAAATTTCTTGTTTTATTTCATTGCATGTGGTTGCCTTACTGTTTTAATTTTGTTAGTGAAGAACCCTAACGGTCGAATACTTGTAGTGATTCAAGAGGCTTGTCGTCTTAAAGCCTCAGATGCTAATGGTAAGTCATGTTTCATTTGAATGCCTTAGACTTCACTGGTGAAATGCTTGTCTTTCATGTAACTGTTAAATCATATCACATACATTATTTATTTATTTATATAGAAAGATGTTATATTTTTATTCTTTTCTGTTTATTAAATATAATTTTAGTATTTTAATACCATTTTATTACTGTTTGAGGCATCAATTCATTTGGTTTATTTAGATCTAATATATGTTGACAAAATAAATTAATAAGCTTGTTTTAAAAAAATCATTTACAACAGTATTAATTTTTTTACAGTGTTAAAAACTGTTTTTAGCTCACAAGCAATTACATTGAAATAAATACTGCATAAAACAATTATAAATAAATGTATAAAGCATTACTTTATACATGTTAAAGAAATGCTATATCATAATGTCACATGTCATTTAACATGTTAATTTCAAAGTATTCCTTTTAACTATATCTTTTTAAAAATTTAAATGTGTCAAATATCTTTAAAACATTCCAGGTAATAGTGATCCATATTGTGAAGTAAGTATGGGTTCTCAAGAACATCGAACTAAAGTCATTCCAAATACACTCAACCCTCGGTGGAACGCTTCAATGCAATTTATGATTAAAGATGTGGATCGTGACACTCTTTGCTTTACTGTTTATGACAGAGACCTCTATTCTCCCAACGGTATGTGTATATTTATATATATTTCTCACGTTTCTTAAGACTTGTTAAATGTCGATATTGTAATGAACATGATTTGTCTACGGATACTTTTTTTTACTATTTTTAATCTACTTTATTTATTTAGTTTTATGTAGATTTATGTAAATGTATGAACTTTTAGAAGAGGGTAAAGATTTTATTTTTGTAATGAATAGTTTCTCAGAATCTGAAGCAATGTGTAGTTAAATGAAAGTAATCTGAGAGTAGAAAGTTTAATTTTTTTAAATTGGGGCACTCATAGCACACAAGATTTTCTCTGCTTTGATGCAAAGCTGAAGAAGCTTTCTGTTTTGGAAGAGGGTGAGATGGAGTTGGCGGGAGCATTTATGGATTGAAAGAAGTTATTATTATTAGTTTGGTTGATTGATGCAGCGCATAATTGGGTATGAGTTAGAAGACAAGTTATAGCTATGCTCTTTAGACACACAAATCTTGATGTTTTGTAGGGAGGGAGGTGCAGCGATTTGGTGTCCAGGCATTTCAACTAGGGTATACAGCTAGTATATCTATATGTCAAGATGTCCTTTGTAGATAGTCCTTCATTGATTCATGTATCATAGTAATATGGGCTTAAATTGATTAAATGATTGGTGTGTTTGAAATTTTGCCTGTTTTCTATGTTTATCAATAACCCTGATTAAATTAATTATAATTGCTGAAAAATAGACAGGTACATGTATTGAGATTTAAATATCTAATGTTAAAATGTTTTCATTTTTTTTTTTTTTTTGCTGTTATAGATTTCTTAGGTCGTACAGAAGTTAGAATTAAAGATGTTTTAATTCAAAGTGGAGAAAGGCGTGGTCCTATAACCAAGAGACTAAGACTTCATGAAGTTGAGACAGGAGAAATTATTGTCAAGTTAGATTTACAACTGTTTGAATCATGAAAATTACCACCGTGATTTTGTTTGATGCAAGTATGCATTTTTGAGCCATTCCAAGATAACCATTTTTTGTATTCAAGTCTCTTTTTTTAAAGATAAACATATATATACAAAGTGTTATAAAGAAAAAGAGTATTTCATTCAATTATTATGCTGTAGTCCCCTGTGTTTAAATTTTTTTCATTAGGATATTATTTTTTTATTTAATTTTAATTGCAGAACATATGCTAAATAAAGGCTGCTTGAGTTGCCAACAAATATTTTTTATTTCCAATAACATCTTACATTTTTATTTATACATGTATTTATTTACTCTAGTCTGAATAGCTCATATAAATATCATTATAACTTTTTAATTCAACATCTTTAATATATTTCTAGCAATTTAGTGAAATCAGTCTCTTAGCATATTTTTAAAGAATAAATATTGTCACAGCTTCTTCCTGAGATGTTTTTTATTTCATTATTTTTAAAGTTAGCCAGATTATTTATTCATTTCATACTGTGATGATAATGAAGTTTTTTTTTTATTTTTCTTATTTTTAAAAATAAAAATTAAAGTAACTTTAATCTTAAACAGAGCTATATTTTTATCAGTAAAGATAAAACTATAGCCCTGTCCTTCTCATGTTTTCATCATAGCATTATGAGGGTAAGCTCAAATCTAAGTTATCAGTGCATTAAATTGAACCTGCCTTCAGAAAAATGTACTAATTAATTAAAGAAAAGGGTCAAATTCTTTGCATTGGACTAAGTAAATAAATTAACAAATTATCAGTGTACAATTAAACAAATGTTAAAACCTGCTAAAATTTAAATTCTCATTTAGTTTTCTAAAATATTTAGATAATTTATCCCCTTTTGCCAGATCAGAGATGTTAAGATTCTATTATTGTTTCCTATGATATTTCATTCTTTGAAATTTAAATTGAATATCCTGAAAAAATGGCGAAAAAATGTGTTCTTGTAATTATCATTTAAAAAGACTTACCTGCATCACTTTTTTTGTTTTTCTTTTAGAAATCATATTAATCTTTTTTTTTAATGTCTTTCATAACAAGATCATGTTAAAACATCCCTGATGTAAATAGTGTACATGATTACAAAATATTAAATGAGGATTTTAAAATCCTCTTTTTTTTTTTTTAAACTTACTAGACATTTTGTTGTTTGACATCTATAGGTCTTAGAGTAAATACCATATGAACTTTACAAATTGTAATTTGAAAGATGTTTTTTTATATTTATCAGATTTTATCCATGACAAAGTAATGGCTTTAAGCATACTTATCTAAATATTGAACATGAACATGTTATCTATGCATACACTTTTTTTTTTTTTACAATTTCTTTTCCTTATATATTTATATTAAAAAATATGATCATTAGCACATTTGTTTTAGCGGTCAGTTTAATAGATCTGAAAAAAAAAATACATTGCATCAATATTCACTTATATCTATGTATTCATTACTTGCAGATTCTTTGTACATTTTTAGTAAAGAAATTTTCTGATGGTTTGTGAATAAACAATCATTTTGGTATATTTTATATTAGCCTCAAGATCTGATGTGCTAGCGCTTTGTCCCCATGTTATACTTGCTCACTGCAATACAGTTGTATATCACTTTGAATGTTTTTAAGTTTTTTTACTTCAATAGTTGACTTCATTTTGAATTTGCTCTTGGCTCTCTGACATGTAAAATGTCTATAGTATTCACATTTTTTGTCTTACATGAAACATTTTTTCTTCTTTGTAACAATTTCATAATCGAAGATATACAAACATATTACATTAGCAGTCAATTATCCTTTTTTGTGACTGACAAATAATTTTATTTAAGCATTATATACCATTTTCAAATTATGTGCTCTGATATCTTCAGGCTAAAGGATACAGGGTTAATAAACAAGTCAGTTACTGAAGAACAAAACACAGTAATGACATGATTTTAATGATACTACATTATTATCAAGTTATATCTAGCCTTATTAAAAGTTGATCCATAACATTAAAGTTTCAAAAAAGTACATTTTAAATATATTTGCCTCTTGTGAGTTTACAAGTCATTATTTTTTATGTAGTACAAGTTTCAATATAAAATACTGCTGTTGTTTGTCGTTTGTTAATTCGTAAATTGTTTTTTAAATATTATAAATTGGGTTTTTTATAAAATTAGCTATAGTCACTTAAAAAAGTTGTCTTAAGTTTAGCATTCATTTTTATTGAAGCTAGTTTTTTAACGAGCTTATTTATAGTATATTTTAAATTATTATTGCTTAAAATATTATTTTAATCTGAGGCATTTCAAAACAGGAACATTATTAAGTACAACATTAATTCTAATCCTGTCAGTGTTGTGCAGATTTTGAACTCAAATTCTGGCAAATTATGTTTAATACTTAGCATTCATTGCACAGGAGATATAAACTATGTCCTCACAAATTCCTGCATGATCATTTTAGCCTTGGACATTATGGATACTTAAAAAGGTCACAACAAAACTATTCCATTAATGGTCAAATTTTAAAATAACCCATTTCAGGGAACTCATCACATATTTTTAATGGAAGTGAATTTTGTTTAGTGCCAATTAATTAGCAACTCAGCTGTAAGACTTTGCCTATTGCTTCTGCCATAGGCATTTTGAGACATGGTAGAGATGTAATAATGTATAAGCAATAGAAAAACTTTTTATGATGGTAACAAGAACAACAGGTTTCATGAAGTAAGTAAAATTTCTTCATTGCAAGGAATCCATGGGTTTTTAGATAAGATGTCACATGCCATTCAAAATTTATTTAGAAGTCACATTTACTTGTCGCAGTGGTTTACTAAGGCAGGTAACACTGCCAATGATGTTTATGTCCATTCCTGGTTGTGTTTTTTTTCGTAGCTTTAGATACTGATAAAAACTTATTATTTCAAGACATTAAACTTCAACTAGTAACCAATTAAACAAAATCATTAGGAATAGTTTTTTAGTGTATTTATTATCTGACAACACAGCTTAAGATCAATACAAGAAAACTTATTGTTTTAAAAGACACCTATTTTTTTCTTTAAGTTTACTATTAGCAGTACTTACTGCAAATGTTGAGCCTATTAAAAGGTCCGTCTTAATTTATGAAATTCTTTTTTATGGGACTTTCATTTTTTTTTAATTCCAGATTATTCATTAAAAAAATTCTAGCAATATCTAGAAAATCAACAATAAAAAACTGAGTTTAAATATTTTGGAGTTTTTTAATGGATCAAGTTTCTCCTTTTCTGTTTAATATGTTGCATTGTTGGTTTTATTATTTCTTATATTATTTTTGTAAAAGCTGTGATAATATAACATTAGAATTATACAGAGTTCCTTAGTGATTTACTTAACAGTTAGGGTATAATGAAAAATGAATTTGTTACAATATTATTTATATGTAAAGCCTGTTGAATTGTTTGGGTTTGTTTTATGTATATTCATATGTACAATATTTTTTTTTTCCTTTGCATCTGAAATCCTTCAAATTTCAGTGTTAGACTGCACAAAAAATACTTAATAAAAATAGAAAGATTTTTGTTAAATTTTAAAAGAATAAACAGTTTAATTAAAAAATATGAAATGATTTTTTTTTGTGTAAAAGAAATAGAGTATTTCTATAGGTCTATGGCACAAAATATAAAACAGAGTCTGCGACCCCCCCTTCACAACTTTGTCCCATTCATATGCATTTAAAGTAATAAAATATTTTAAATAATGTGATAGGTTTATTAATTATCATTAAAATCAGCAACAAAAAACATTATAGTGTAAAGAAGAGCTAATTTATAATCAAAAGAAATATTGTAAAACTTAAAAGCCATGTAATAGGCTCCTCTTAATAAGATAAAACTAGCTTTTTTTAATACAACTTTCTAATATTGTACAAACTGTAGTTGCTGGCCACATGCTTAATCCTTCTTTTGCATTTCAACTTGGAATTAGGCACAAATTTATTGCAAGCATTGCTTATTTATATAAGCCTACAAAGTGAAATATAGAAGGACATTGTATATTTCACAGGTAAGACACAGTGCCGGCCTTAGACATTTTTGTGATATAGGCAAGGACAGAAATGCCGCCCTTTTTAGTTTCATTTTTCTAAGAAAACTATCAATGCTATTTATTTTGAAGTAAATCCAAATTATGAAAATAAAAATATGATATATTTATAGTTGTATTACTGGTCTTCATTCTTCATAACACATTTTTACTGCAAATGTTGAGCCTATTAAAAGGTCCGTCTTAATTTATGAAATTCTTTTATGGGTCTTTCATTTTTTTTAAAATTCCAGATTATTCATTAAAAAAATTTTAGCAATAACTAGAAAATCAACAATAAAAAACTGAGTTTAAATATTTTGGAGTTTTTTAATGGATCAAGTTTCTCCTTTTCTGTTTAATATGTTGCATTGTTGGTTTTATTATTTCTTATATTATTTTTGTAAAAGCTGTGATAATATAACATTAGAATTATACAGAGTTCCTTAGTGATTTACTTATCAGTTAGGGTATAATGAAAAATGAATTTGTTACAATATTATTTATATGTAAAGCCTGTTGAATTGTTTGGGTTTGTTTTATGTATATTTATATGTACAACATTTTTTTTTTCTTTGCATCTGAAATCCTTCAAATTTCAGTGTAAGACTGCAAAAAAAAAATACTTAATAAAAATAGAAAGATTTTTGTTAAATTTAAAAGAATAAACAGTTTAATTAAAATAATATGAAATGATTTTTTATGTGTAAAAGAAATAGAGTATTTCTATAGGTCTATGGCACAAAATATAAAACAGAGTCTCGACCCCCCCCCCCCCCCCTTCACAACTTTGTCCCATTCATATGCATTTAAAGTAATAAAATATTTTAAATAATGTGATAGGTTTATTAATTATCATTAAAATCAGCAACAAAAAACATTATAGTGTAAAGAAGAGCTAATTTATAATCAAAAGAAATATTGTAAAACTTAAAAGCCATGTAATAGGCTCCTCTTAATAAGATAAAACTAGCTTTTTTTAATACAACTTTCTAATATTGTATTGCAAACTGTAGTTGCTGGCCACATGCTTAATCCTTCTTTTGCATTTCAACTTGGAATTAGGCACAAATTTATTGCAAGCATTGCTTATTTATATAAGCCTACAAAGTGAAATATAGAAGGACATTGTATATTTCACAGGTAAGACTGTCTTACAGTGCCGGCCTTAGACATTTTTGTGATATAGGCAAGGACAGAAATGCGCCCTTTTTAAAGTTTCATTTATCAATGCTATTTATTTTGAAGTAAATCCAAATTATGAAAATAAACATATGATATATTTATAGTTGTATTACTGGTCTTCATTCTTCATAACACATTTTTACTCGCAAATGTTGAGCCTATTAAAAAAGGTCCGTTTTAATTTATGAAATTCTTTTTATGGGTCTTTTCATTTTTTTTAAAATTCCAGATTATTCATTAAAAAAATTTTAGCAATAACTAGAAAATCAACAATAAAAAACTGAGTTTAAATATTTTGGAGTTTTTTAATGGATCAAGTTTCTCCTTTTCTGTTTAATATGTTGCATTGTTGGTTTTATTATTTCTTATATTATTTTTGTAAAAGCTGTGATAATATAACATTAGGAATTATACAGAAGTTCCTTAGTGATTTACTTATCAGTTGAGGGTATAATGAAAAATGAATTTGTTACAATATTATTTATATGTAAAGCCTGTTGAATTGTTTGGGTTTGTTTTATATATATTTATATGTACAACATTTTTTTTTCTTTGCATCTGAAATCCTTCAAATTTCAGTGTAAGACTGCAAAAAAAAAAATACTTAATAAAAATAGAAAGATTTTTGTTAAATTTTAAAAGAATAAACAGTTTAATTAAATAATATGAAATGATTTTTTTTTATGTGTAAAGAAATAGAGTATTTATAGGTCTATGGCACAAAATATAAAACAGAGTCTGCAACCCCCCTCTTCACAACTTTGTCCCATTCATATGCATTTAAAGTAATAAAATATTTTAAATAATGTGATAGGTTTATTAATTATCATTAAAATCAGCAACAAAAAACATTATAGTGTAAAGAAGAGACTAATTTATAATCAAAAGAAATATTGTAAAACTTAAAAGCCATGTAATAGGCTCCTCTTAATAAGATAAAACTAGCTTTTTAATACAACTTTCTAATATTGTACAAACTGTAGTTGCTGGCCACATGCTTAATCCTTCTTTTGCATTTCAACTTGGAATTAGCACAAATTTATTGCAAGCATTGCTTATTTATATATACAAAGTGAAATATAGAAGGACATTGTATATTTCACAGGTAAGACTGTCTTTAAGTACTGACACTTAGAACATTTTTGTGATATAGGCAAGGACAGAAATGCGCCCTTTTTAGTTTCATTTATCAATGCTATTTATTTTGAAGTAAATCCAAATTATGAAAATAAACATATGATATATTTATAGTTGTATTACTGGTCTTCATTCTTCATAACACATTTTTACTGCAAATGTTGAGCCTATTAAAAGGTCCGTCTTAATTTATGAAATTCTTTTTTTTATGGGTCTTTTCATTTTTTTAAAATTCCAGATTATTCATTAAAAAAATTTTAGCAATAACTCGAAAATCAACAATAAAAAACTGAGTTTAAATATTTTGGGTTTTTTAATGGATCAAGTTTCTCCTTTTCTGTTTAATATGTTGCATTGTTGGTTTTATTATTTCTTATATTATTTTTGTAAAAGCTGTGATAATATAACATTAGAATTATACAGAGATTCCTTAGTGATTTTTACTTATCAGTTAGGGTATAATGAAAAATGAATTTGTTACAATATTATTTATATGTAAAGCCTGTTGAATTGTTTGGGTTTGTTTTATGTATATTTATATGTACAACATTTTTTTTTTTCTTTGCATCTGAAATCCTTCAAATTTCAGTGTAAGACTGCAAAAAAAAAAATACTTAATAAAAATAGAAAGATTTATTAAATTTTAAAAGAATAAACAGTTTAATTAAATAATATGAAATGATTTTTTTTTATGTGTAAAAGAAATAGAGTATTTCTATAGGTCTATGGCACAAAATATAAAACAGAGTCTGCGACCCCCCCCCCCTTCACAACTTTGTCCCATTCATATGCATTTAAAGTAATAAAATATTTTAAATAATGTGATAGGTTTATTAATTATCATTAAAATCAGCAACAAAAAACATTATAGTGTAAAGAAGAGCTAATTTATAATCAAAAGAAATATTGTAAAACTTAAAAGCCATGTAATAGGCTCCTCTTAATAAGATAAAACTAGCTTTTTTTAATACAACTTTCTAATATTGTACAAACTGTAGTTGCTGGCCACATGCTTAATCCTTCTTTTGCATTTCAACTTGGAATTAGGCACAAATTTATTGCAAGCATTGCTTATTTATATAAGCCTACAAAGTGAAATATAGAAGGACATTGTATATTTCACAGGTAAGACTGTCTTACAGTGCCGGCCTTAGACATTTTTGTGATATAGGCAAGGACAGAAATGCGCCCTTTTTAGTTTCATTTATCAATGCTATTTATTTTGAAGTAAATCCAAATTATGAAAATAAACATATGATATATTTATAGTTGTATTACTGGTCTTCATTCTTCATAACACATTTTTACTGCAAATGTTGAGCCTATTAAAAGGTCCGTCTTAATTTATGAAATTCTTTTTTTATGGGTCTTTCATTTTTTTTAAAATTCCAGATTATTCATTAAAAAAATTTTAGCAATAACTAGAAAATCAACAATAAAAAACTGAGTTTAAATATTTTGGAGTTTTTTAATGGATCAAGTTTCTCCTTTTCTGTTTAATATGTTGCATTGTTGGTTTTATTATTTCTTATATTATTTTTGTAAAAGCTGTGATAATATAACATTAGAATTATACAGAGTTCCTTAGTGATTTACTTATCAGTTAGGGTATAATGAAAAATGAATTTGTTACAATATTATTTATATGTAAAGCCTGTTGAATTGTTTGGGTTTGTTTTATGTATATTTATATGTACAACATTTTTTTTTTCTTTGCATCTGAAATCCTTCAAATTTCAGTGTAAGACTGCAAAAAAAAAAATACTTAATAAAAATAGAAAGATTTTTGTTAAATTTTAAAAGAATAAACAGTTTAATTAAATAATATGAAATGATTTTTTTTTATGTGTAAAAGAAATAGAGTATTTCTATAGGTCTATGGCACAAAATATAAAACAGAGTCTGCGACCCCCCCCCCCTTCACAACTTTGTCCCATTCATATGCATTTAAAGTAATAAAATATTTTAAATAATGTGATAGGTTTATTAATTATCATTAAAATCAGCAACAAAAAACATTATAGTGTAAAGAAGAGCTAATTTATAATCAAAAGAAATATTGTAAAACTTAAAAGCCATGTAATAGGCTCCTCTTAATAAGATAAAACTAGCTTTTTTTAATACAACTTTCTAATATTGTACAAACTGTAGTTGCTGGCCACATGCTTAATCCTTCTTTTGCATTTCAACTTGGAATTAGGCACAAATTTATTGCAAGCATTGCTTATTTATATAAGCCTACAAAGTGAAATATAGAAGGACATTGTATATTTCACAGGTAAGACTGTCTTACAGTGCCGGCCTTAGACATTTTTGTGATATAGGCAAGGACAGAAATGCGCCCTTTTTAGTTTCATTTATCAATGCTATTTATTTTGAAGTAAATCCAAATTATGAAAATAAACATATGATATATTTATAGTTGTATTACTGGTCTTCATTCTTCATAACACATTTTTAAAATTTGGCAACTTTAAAAAAGTTAGAGTTTTAAGTATACGTAGTGTATTTTTGGAAGTTTTTTTTATTTTTCGCTAAGTTAAAAAAGTAATGAAAAATTTAAAAAAATGAAATGTCATGTTTATAAAGCATTAAAAAGATTGAAGAGAATTCAAGAAAAATATGCTTTTCTAGCTTTTGCAGAGGCAAACTCTTCAATTACTTTGGTCAGATCCAAATCTTCTGCAATCGTTTTCTCTATAGATATTGTAGCTAAACCAACCAAACGATCCTGAGATATGGTAGAACGAAAATATGTTTTTATGAGTTTGAGCTTCGAAAAGCTTCTCTCTGCACTCGCCACTGTTATCGGGAGTTAAACGAAGTTCGCAATGTCACGTACGCATTCGGAAAAAGAGCAACCAAGCCCATTCCACATAGATAGTCTAATATAACTCTAGGCAACCAAGCCCATTCCACACAGATAGTCTAATAAAACTCTAGGCAACCACACCCATTCCACATAGATAGTCTAATATAACTCTAGGCAACCAAGCCCATTCCACACAGATAGTCTAATATAACTCTAGGCAACCACGCCCATTCCACACAGATAGTCTAATAAAACTCTAGGGCTTGATTTTTTTGTAATTCTCCTTAATAAGTCAATTCATCGCACAGTTCTGTTGCATTAATGTCTGCTGAATCTTCGTTTTCAGATGTTAAAGCTAATTGAAGGTCCGTGCAATCTTTGAAAACCTCTCTTTTATCCAAGGGGCCGTCCATAAAGTACGTCACGCTATTTTTGACAATTTATGACCCCCCCCTCCCCCCTGTCACAAAGTGTCACAAATCTCGGGACCCCCCCCCCCTAAAGAACGTCACACTTTCGACAATTTTTTTTTTAATTAAGAACTAATTAAAATTTAATCGAAAACTTAAATTGCACTTCACTATTAAACTGCCTTAAAATATAAATATTAAAAGAACTATCAGATTATTAAATGAGTTTAATAGTAGAATAACTAATTGTCAACAGTTGTATCAGTTATTCTTTGAAACAGTAACTCAATCAATTGAATTTAAAAAAAAATATCGCAAAAATTAGATTGGCAATTATATAATAAACATCATTTATCGGCTACCTATTCATTTACAATGGGTGAGGTGAACTTTGAGATAATCTTCCGATTATGCATTCTATTGACACAGGATAAGAAGTAGATTAGCGAAACTTGACCTCAACCAGTGATTTAATAATAAAAATGGAAACAAAACAATGTGACTAAAAAAAAGGACTAGATTGACAAATTATGTGAGCAGCTCTGGTGCTATATTGAATATGTTTATAGTGGGCCTGTGAATTATGTTTAATTAAAAAATATTCACTAGACATCATCCAGCCATGGTGAAGTGTTCATCCATAGTTAAGACTGACATAAATCTTTCCGCATCATCGTTTCCTGGAAGGATGGTTGCAGACAGATCAACTTCATCCTCATCTAGCCACTCAACGTCCTCTGAATGTGCATTTTCCATTCTGCCAATAATTGCCATGAGTTCTATTTGCCTTCTAGCAGCGATTCTCAAAGGACGAATGCGTTTTATCTGAGTTGATTCTGGAAAATTTGGGGTTGGCACATTCTCCTAATAGACGGGTGGTCGAGTGATATAGAGCGCTCGACTGTCGACCGGAGGGTCCCGGGTTGGAATCTCAGTGAGAACCTTAGGACTTTTTCAGGTCCTGGTGAAAGTTCCCAAGTCCACCCAGCTTTAAATGGGTAACTGACTTTATGTTGGGGGAGTAAAGGCGGCTGGGAATTGTGCAAACCACACAATCCCTTCATATGCCTAGGTTATAGAAACAGATGAATTCTACACTTCATCTGCCCCGATGGCCCTTTAGGGCTAAGGAAACTTTACTTTTTTACATTCTCCTGCGCCCGAGCTCTGTGTTATCCTGTATGTTTCTTCAACATTGTTTGTGAGGCAAAGTATAAGTGACACACTTTGCAAATTCGATCATGTATTCTGGTCTGCAAAGATGGACAATAAAGATCATATGGTTGCACTTTAAAAACTCCTGTTGGTCTTGGGATAATGTCATCAAATTTGAGAGTTCGTGCCACAAACAAACAATGAAGGAAATGTATGTGCATCCGCTCTTTCTTAAGCTCTGAGTCCATCAGTTGTTTGGTTGATTGGGATTGGATTAGGAGGAGGAAATAATCTCGAAGATAAAACGTTGAAAAATGAGCTCCGTACATTTTCGCAATATTTTATGTCCTGACATTTCACAATTTGAGTGAAGTATTGGCTGGTAAGAACATGATGGTCAAACCATTCTTATCCTTCGACATCAGTCCTGCTGCATCCAATTCAGATTTCTCAGGGTTGATATATTCTGCAACTGTTGGAAATTGGTCAACAATCACATGCGACCAGATTTCAGCTAAAGTTTCACCTGCAAACTTGAAGTTTGTTCTTTCCAAATCCTCATTTATTGTTCTGCCCTGGGAATCAAAGTGAATGCCATAATGTTCATTTGGCAATATGACACCAGACAGTTCGCTGCTAAATGGAGCCATTCGATGTTCCACGCGATTATAAGCACTTCTTCCTGGTTGCAAGGAATAAGGCATCAATATTATTTTAACGAAGTGATTGATTGCAACTTCAATTACGGTAATTTTTTGTATTATAATACAAATTCCAAATTTCTTTATCAGTGATATAATTATGCAGCAGACAACAAAGAAATAATAACACTTCCGTAAGGCTACTGATAAAACAAGGCTTTGCAACAGTTTATTAGCGGTCCTAACTAGCATGAGGAATTGTGAACAACACATTGAAAAGATATGCATTTCAAGTGTTTCACAATTTTTTTGAAAATTATTTTTAAAACTATTAAGTTTTACTAAGAAAATAAAAAAATTAAATTAGAAATAAAATTAAAAATATATTTTAAAAATGTGACGTCACACTTGGCCTGACCCCCCCCTCCCCCCTGGCACAAACTGTCACACTTTCTTATACCCCCTCCCCCCCCCCCCCTTGGAGCGTGACGTACTTTATGGACGGCGCCCAATAGTTTTATTATTTGTTATCCTCATTTTTAGTTCTTTGAATCTTTCCAATCATGATAACTGGTTAAATGATCTGGAGATTTTTCATGATATACATGAGGCAGATTTACTCCTGTTATATATTCTGCAGCAAAAACAAAATATCTTATCTACTGACGTAGAATACATCAACTATTTCCTTTTTAAAGTTTATCCGTTAGACAGTTTGCGTGTATAGTGGTAATTAGAAAATTGTCTCCCACTTTCATCTTTTGGATAACCAGACTAAAATTTTATCTGCTTTGGATCATGCTGAATAAGAAAACAACGAATATTATCACTTATATCTGTCCTTTAGCAGGATCATCCATTATATCTGAATCTAATTTTGTTAAATGCAAAATAAGAAAATAATTTTGAAAATAGTGATGTCATAATAGTGATGTAATAAATTAAGAGAGCGTTAATCCACGTGACTTATTTGTTGTCGCCATTTTAAGCAATTTTGTGCTCTTATTTAATTCTACACTTTCTCAAATTCATTTATTTTATTTTATATTTTTGATTTTATTTTTTTTTGCTGGAATTTGCCGCTCCTTGAATTAATCCCGCTCTAGGCAGCTGCCTATATCGCCTATACCTAAAGCCGGCCATTAACCAGGCCCGTAGCGTGCGGGCCGTTTTGTCTGCCCCCCCCTGCTTATTTGTTCTACTTAGTAAAATGTATTAACTTCCCCCCCCCCTGCTATTGCCTGGCCCATGCTGAAGAATGCCTGGCCCCTCCTGTAAAATTTTCACGCTACGGGGCTGGCATTAACCTTAATCCGACAGAGTTCTCAATGATGTAACTTCTTTATGTAGTAACTGCTATAATAGGACCGTCATTTCGAGTTCGGATTGGTTGTGGGGAGGGAGAGTCTATCCATGTTTATAAGGTAATATTATGCCTCAAACACGGAGCGGAATACGAACTAAAGTATATTATTTATTTATATTTTCAAGCCCCCCCCCCCGGTTGCGCCACTGAGCTCCAGTGATTTCGTTCCTAGTTTTTGCAGTGATATTGAGTTCTAGCAGGTTTTCTAAGGCCTACTTAAGCCCTGTAAGATGAGCTACAAACGGTTTTACGCTTTCAACTCGATCTGACCATCTGTTACCAGATATGCCATGAAGCGAACAGCCAATTCGTTTTAACAATTTCCCCACCTTTTTGGACTGCAACTGAATAATGTATATATTGTTTGTAAAGTTCCAAAGTATGTGATTGCTTCTGGAATACATTCAGCAGCATCATTACCACATAAGTTAAGTGTGTGGCAACCACAAGGAGAGAATATGGCGGTAGGGTATTGTTCTTTGATTATCGCTTGTGCTCCTTTGAATTTGATTGACATGTTTGCCGCATTATCATAACCTTGAGCCCTACAATCAGCAAGGGGGATAGCATCGCTTTCCAATGTTTCAGTAATTAGTTGCGCTATTTCCGATCAATTTGTTTCACTGCAATTAACAAATTTTAGAAATCGTTCTGCTATATCATATCCTGATTCATGGCAAACTAAGTAAAGCAAAAGAAATGTAGTATTTTGCTGTTTGCCTTTCACTTAAAATGGACTGCTTTAACAGGTCAGAGCATTCTGCAATGAATTCATTTTGAGAATCATTAGAGAGGTAATGTACTTGCAGCATTTCCCCCTTTTTCTGCGACTCTTCTACTTTTAACACATGTTCTCTTAAAATGGGGTCCCAGTGGGAAAGCAACTCTATCAAACCTAAAAAATTTCCATTATATGAGTCACCAATGCGTTGCGAAGAGCCTTGAAAAGCAAGACCAAGTTCTCCTAAAAAAAGGGTAACATCAATAATTCGCTTCAAAATGTTGTACCATTTTTCAGATTCTACTCTAATAGATGCTTCTAGTAGATTTTCATTACCTTCTTGCATTGAAAGGCGTCAATTTGATACGAATGACGTAAAATATACATTAATTTTTTTTTTAAATTTTCAATATATTTACTTTAATTTATATCTACTACTCATGATGGGCCCCTAAAATTTCATGGGCCCCGGCGCACCGGCTGCACCCCCAGACCCGTAGCCAGGTCAAAGTAAGCAGGGGGGCACTATTTTTTCCTCTTTTTCTTCTTTTTTAATCGGGGGGCACTCCACACCTAGCGGGGGGGGGGCACGGCCCCCCAGTGCCCCCCTTGGCTACGGGGCTGTGCACCCCTCCTCTCGTTGGGCCTGCCGGAAACTATCCTTTGAAACTTGCTTTTGTCTTAAGTTCTTTGTAAGAATTTCGAGGAAATCCGACATATCATTGTTTTAAACGTCAACATTCGCACTGCTACTCTAACTCGTGCGATCTTTCCAATATTTTACCCACCTGCCTTAATTTTATTTAAAGTGGGGGATTTTCTCACTGTTATTTTTCATGGTAGTTGGGGGAAGGGGGGGGGCGAGTGTCGCAGTTAATAGGCCTACACAATCACAATACGCGCACACAGATATGGACTATTATAAGTGAAGCTGGCTGAGTGAGACCGAGCATAGGAGAGGAAAACGCCCATTTCAGTGTTGACATAAATCTGGGCGAAAATAGCAGCTAATATGTATTATTCGAAAAGCAAGACCTCACTCTCATACCAAGTTAGAATTTTTTTTATAGCAATCTAAGGCAAATTTGTTAAACAATTTGCTCGTTTCAAGAAACTCGTAAACTAGGTTACTCGTAAACCGAGGTTTAATGTATTTTTTTTTGTTTCCACCCATCGGGTTCTGTCGTATTACAAAAAAAGTAAAGTTCCCTTAAGCCCCATAGGGGTAGTAGGCCTAACAGTAACCTCGGCATATTAAGAAATTGTGTGGTTAGCAGTGTAGCACAACACCCCGCTGCCTTTATACTCTCCCAACTTAAAGTCAGAATCACAACTTATTCCGCAGCAGACAATCGCTCCGATCACTATATAATATGGGTTACCTGTCGCTGATCCATACTAACCCGATTTTGCAATCTTTTTAGTCGCCGGCAAGGGGCGGCATATAAGAAGTAGTCACGCACTGAATCTGAATATTCTAGAAAAAGTTTGAAAAATCATCAAAGTTTTTAATCAGACTGTTCACTTTTATTAAAGTTAAAAAAAAAATGGATGGATCAGTCGTAAGATTTCCATAAGTTGCCACTCACTAAGGTCGTTACTGGGTAAACATTTTAAGATCATCCTATATTTAATTGGTAGATGTAATAAGTTGCTATTTCGGATACTTGCACTACAACGAGGAATTTTAGAAATCAATCGTCCCCAACCTTTTTCTCGCCACGGACCGGTCAACGTTTGATAATTTCACTGCGATCCGGTGGGGGGGGGGGCGTAGATTATTTATATTTTAGATTGTTTTCATTTACAATTCCACTGTCGCTCACAGCCGCTCAGCTCCCGGCTGACCTCTCGTCCATGGAAAGTCGAACAATCCAGAATGAAACACACAACAGTAAATAAAAAGGAAATAATTTAATGTTTCTTGGGCTGCCCAGTAGGCCTACCATTTGATCCACGCGTAGGTACCCAGGGCCGGCCTTAGGCCGATTTGACCAATTGCTCCAAATCGGGCCCCGTGCCTGGCAGGGGCCTCGCAATTAACATTTAGCACACCACTATCAGTCGTGGCTCTTGTCACAAGCTATAAGAGGGGCTTCGCAAGGATCCGTTAAATTAAAGTGGGCCCCGCAATTCATAAGGCCGGCCCTGTATGTACTGATCCGCGGCTCGGGGGTTGGCAGACACTTGTGTGTAGGATCAAAGAGATATAAACATCTCTCCCTTCAGGGACTTGTAAAAAAAAAAACAGAACGAGATACATGTATATTAAAATCATATATAATATTATTCATTTCCAGTGTGCGTTAAATTGAAAGCGGAAAACAAGAATTCAAAATGGCGTCATCCCCTGTGTCTCGATTCATTTTTTCTTTTTGATATTATCTACAGTTTTCAATAGTTTCTGTGCTTTTAATTATGAAATGTAAAAGTCCCCAATATCAAAAATTAATAATTAGCATATAATATCATTCAAATCATTGTAGTTTTTATTACAACAGAGCATTTTAACATCGTCAGACGTAAACAATAGTAATAATCTAAAATCTCCGACGTCGGCGACGATAAGACTATTGACCGCGTTTTCGTATCTAATTTCGTAAATAAAGTCAATATAATATTTTAAAAAAAGAAATTCTGTAAATTTCTATACTAATTAAGTTCTCAGCTTTTATAATTTTTTTTTTTTTAAAATACGGCTTTGAATTATTTCTTAATTACAAAATAACAATATAGGCCTAAAAAACTAGGTCAAAAGGCAATGAAAACATAACTGAGCAATATTTTTTATCTTAATTTGGTTGGCGGGATGGTTATGCAGCTTGGACAATGTTCTCTTAATGCAGACTCTCCGGGTTCGATTTCTCCCAGTGACATTAATTTTTATTGTTTTTTTTTTTGTTTCAGAATGTATCCTTTTAGTTGTTTTAATGAAAAGTAACTAATTAGATCTCTTTGACATTTTTTTTAAAATTGAAATAATTTATCTTTTAGGATGTTGTAAGAAAAAGAATCAACAACTATTTAGATTTTTAATTATTTCATAACTTAAAAAAAAAATTAACACAGAGGCGTAACTAGGGTTGGGGGGGGGTCCAAAATCGAAAGTCCCACCGGGCTCCTGCTTTAGGGGAGCCCCCAAAATTATTTTTTACATTAAATATTAAGTACATAATCTCATGTCATGGTATCGAATGTCAAAATGCAGGGCCCCAAAATCCTAGGTTCGGCAATGGCTTAACAAGTCTATCTTCCTGCAAAGGCTTTGCGGGGTACAGCTAGTACTTTATAATACAGAGGTTTTCAACCTTTTTTATGCTGCGGACCCCACAGACATTCCAAGCGGACACCCATAGCCCAAGGTGCTCAGAATATGTCTTAAATTCTGCTAAACGGTAGGCCAAAATTACGCGCAAAACATGTACAAGTCATTTCACATATGAAATAGCTATCTATCCAAAAAATGAGACAATCACCGAGTATTTATTCTAGTGGTATGTCACACAGTTTTCTGTTCAGTGGTAATGCTGTGCCTGTTTTGTACAATAGCAAGATTTTCATTCATGTCCTTTGCCGCTAAGGCCTCGCGGTGAATCATGCAGTGGGTTAATACTATATGTGGCGCTGCTTGTTTCCCTCGTGCAATTAAACCAGACTTAAGACCCGTCATCGCAGCAGCATCGTCCGTGCACATGCTAACACATGGTGTCCAGGCCAGTCCTGATTCTTCAAAAAATGCATCAAGTACACGGAAATGTACTTCACCGGTTTGCATCCCGGCAGCGACTTGCAGAACAAAAAGTCTTCAACAACTCCAGCTTCCTAGCAGTATCGAACTTAAACCAACAATTGGGTTGCATTTGCAATGTCTGTACTTTCGTGAAGCTGAATAACGAATCTGATATGCTGAAGGCGTGTAATCAGTTAGCAGCGAACATCTGACAAGTCGGCAGTTCGTCTGCTCACTGTGTTATCAGACAGTGGAATGGCTTTCTTTGACTGTATTTCTTTCCTAGAACGACTTCGCACATGTCGACTGCTGCCCGTATAATTAGATCCTCTGCAATTGTGTGAGGTTTTTTGAAACGCGCTATTTTTAATGCTACCAACCAAACAGGACGCTCGAAGAGCTTTCTCATTCGCAGTAGTGCAGGCCATCAGTTTGACTTTCTGTTTCAAATAGAGCTCTTTCTGCCTCTCAAAGTATTCCTTCGGATTACTGGCAAGTTTCAAATGCACTGTGGTCAAATGGTGCCTCAATTTCAAAGGCTTCATCGCATCGCTCGATAATATTTGCATCACACGACAAAAAGAGGTTGGTCGGCATTGACCCCCCACTGCGGTGAAGCCGAGTGGTATACATGTATATTCTGGATTATATTTGCACCGTTTTCTTTTTCGTTCGTCTTTGGCTGCTTGATCATCTGAATCTTTCAGGTACTGTTCAGTTTTCTTCTTCACAAATTCATCCATGCTACTAGGCTTGGACAGTTTACTTTTACAAATATTGATAAACACATGACCAAAAACAGATTAGTCCCGTTGACTCAGATCTCTCAGGGAATAAAATAGAGACAAAGTTTCAAAGTAGAGAGGGCTAGAGGAGGTAATTATCTGTAACAATATTTCACATTCTGATGAAGAAAACTCACATTTTAAAATTAAATCTATTACTATGATAAAACAAATCTTATCAAATATTTTGAATTGTTTCATACATTTAAAAAGTCTTTGTCACATAAGTCATGTGACAACAGAACAGCATAAGAGGTTCATTGCTATGATTTCGCACCGTTTCATCGAAGCGTTAGCGAAAAATCCGTATTATCGCTCTGGCCAACTTTCATATTAAAAAATTACAAAAAATCTACTTCGAACCAAAACAATCTGTGGGTGTCATTTTAAATTAACAGGTGAAGTGTGTACAAGCAATTTGGTATCAAAAACTTGTGTCTAACATTATTTCTAGGCCAATCTAGGTTTATAATAATTGTAATCACTGATTAACCAGACTATTTATCAACAATACACACGCTTGTGCAGATCCGGATGGTTTAGCAGTGATGTCAGAGCTCAGTAAGTAAGAAATATTGCCAAGATAACATTACTCAAAAACTCACGGCCCAAGTACATATAGTATGCAGTCTAGTTCAGACTTCAGACAAAAATATAAGGAAATACCAGCGAAGTTTTCAATTCTGCACATTGTTGATTGTGCCTGAAACATTGGCATAGCCATGGGCGTATTCAAGGGGGGGGGCCAAGGGGGTGGGCATTTGCCCCCCCCCCTACATTTTGGAAAAAAATGTCATATAAGAGGGGGGCATTTGCCCCCCTCCCCCTACATTTAAAAAAAATGTCATAAAGTTGTTACAATAAAACTGAACTAAATTTCCTGAAAGTTTATTACATTAAAGTATAATAACTAAACAAACAACAAATGTACCCCAAACCAAACCTCTAACAGCAGAAAGTAACTAATGTGCAAGTTGCTTGCTTTTTCCTGATTGTTCTAAATATTCTAGTTGTTTAACAATTTCTGTCACATTTTCAGAGAAAATCCGCAACCTTTTATATTTATGTGTCCATCTAGTTTCACATAGCAAAGGAACATTTGGAATTAGTTTTCTTCGCTGATTAATTTCTCAATAAAAAAACTATAATTGACTTAATTTTTCCTATTGTGTTTCGTACAGCATTCACATTATTTAAATCGTTCACGATTTATGTGAACTGCAATCTACAATTGCTGCTTTTGGGTCTTTTTTTCGAATTATTGCTTGGACTGCTCCTTTACTTGCCATTGTAGAACATCCGTCTTATCCTTGACCACCAAAATTTGTCATATCTTATCAGGCCCGTATCGTGCGGGGGGAGGGGAGCAGGTGAGCCTGGCTCTCCCTGCGTTTTGTCTGGCCCCATTTCTTGTTTGCTCTACTTAGTAAAATTTATTTCCTGCCGCCCCTGCTGTAGAATGACTGGCCCCTGCTGTAGAATTTTCACGCTACGGGGCTGTATCTAATCCATATTCTAATGAATTTGTAATTATGGTGTTCTTTGACAAATCTAACACCAAGTGACGTCTGCTTAATGCCTGAAATTATATTGTCTCGTCGGCAAGTATAGAAATTGCAACTGAATTATTTGCTTCACGAACAATGTCTTCACGCAAGAGAGACCCACACATTTCGATCATAGTGTTTTGTGTAGTTTCCGACAGGCCCACCGACAGAAATTTCGGGCCCCTGGGCAGGGCTGTCAAAGGTCTTAAGTGCTTTGTCCCATGTGCTTTGCATGTGGCTACGTGCATCTTCGTTGAAATCTTTTAATTTTGTACATGGTTTGATAACAAATGCTCCATGAGCTACTGGAATTACTTTTTGCGAAAACAACACGCACAATTTGCAAAAGCCACCTTTTAACATTTGCAAGTATACAACCCATGATGATAACCAAGCATATCTAAAGCCTCTGTTTCCACTAATGTCAGCTCTAAAAATCATATTTTTATCAGGGGTCGAACAATCAAGGATCAGCAACAATTTCAACTCATTTAAAGGGTCGTATGTCAAGACATACCTTCCAATATCCAATTTAGGAAATGAAGAATTGACAGCGACAATGAAATTAGAAATAGTTTCTTCAGTGTCTGGCTGTTGAACTTATACTTTTGTCCTCAATGCATGTGATAATTCAGATACTGCAAACGCCCTAAAATCTTCTAATAACGGCTTTTCGGAATCCCGCGATTGCTCTACCTTTCATTTTATTGAGCATGTACATTTATTTTCCGATATCCATCTTTTCATATTAATTTGATATAAATTTAAAAATTCACTCAATGGCAGACGATTATAAACTAACAAGATTTTCCAGATTATAAAAAAAACCTGAATGCCAAAAGCATTTTCGAAGGCCAAATTAAACCAAAAAAAAAATTTTAATCGGAACATGCTTGTGCTTGTAGTCAAAATGTGTGAATTTTCAAATACATTTATTTATGTCAAAAAAAAATAATTAATGATATTCTTAACTCGGATTTAATTGAGAAATAAACATGTATGGCATCGTCAGTTAAAATAAAAACGTGTTTTTTTGCCCCCCCCCCCCCCCATGGAAAAATTTTTGCCCCAACTGGAAAAATTCCTAGCGACGCCCATGGGCATAGCTAGTATTATTTATTTAGCTAAAAGCTAATTAATCAACCAAACCAAGCAATACTTTATAAAAGAAAAATCACTACTTTCCTTAACTTGCCCACGGACCCCTTTGAAGCTCCTCACGGACCCCCCAGGGGTCCGCGGAGCACAGGTTGAAAACCTCTGTTATAATACGAATATGTTTTGAAATTCAAACATACTTGTTATTTGTGTTTTTGCATTTTTTGTTAGCCCATTCCCTCTGCAATCATGCCATTTAAGCCATTTATAATAGTGGTCCCCGGGCCGCGGACCGGTACCGGTCAGTAGATCGAATGGTACTGGGCCAGCCAAGACTCATTAACTTATCTCCTTTGTTTATTTATTGTGGTGTATATTTCTCGATATTGTGTGACTTACTATGGACGATAAATAATCAACGTCTACCATCCCCCCTCCGACCCCCCCCCTAATGCGGATCGCTGTAACATTACCAATCGCTGACCGGTCCCGGCGGTTCGTGGCGAGAAAAAGGTTGGGGGACCACTGCACTAACTTATATATGAGAGTTTTCTTGTTTTTTTTTTACGCTCCCATCTTGGGTTTTTCATCACCGAGGCCCGGATGTAACAAAAGTAAACAATAAACGCGTACAATTTCCAATTATCTGTACACAATAATTACAATGGATAATCAAGATCCCAAATATTACCCATCAGGTGATATTGTTGTGCTAGACAGAGGCGAAGGAACAAAAGCTATTGTCCACCTTCATGGTAAAACTTTTAGTCGATTAGTCTTAGACGGCTAAATTAATCAGTATACTATAACGCACTGGCTTCACGTCCGTCATATGACGGACGATGTATTTTTTTTTTTTACCTCTTACGTCAAGCAAAACTTTGAGGAACTCTTATGATTTGAAATTATTTTCTTTTCGCGGGAAACTGCATAATGGCGATAAAGATCGGAGATCGGTTCGACTCTTTTAAAGAGTTAGAGAAAAAAATAACAGCTTACGAAAGCAATTAGAGGTTAGCAAAATAGTTCAAGAGCATAACCATATCATAGACAAGGTAAATATATTTCAATAATTTTTTTTGATCGTATTCATATTATGATATTTACAGCTGTATGTGGTACAAATAAAAAAAATTTGTTAAAATTCTCGCATTTAGGTAATATTTGAACATCTACCAAAAAGAAGGAAACTAAATGAGAATGAAAAGCAAGATGTTTCTTGAATGTTAAGCATGCATGCAAACAAATGGCTGGTAAAAGAACATATTTTAAAGGAAACAGGTAGGCAGTGTCAAAAAATATTAAATATTAAGACCACAACTATGTAATATTCTTATAGTTATAGTACGTATACCTGGTTTATTTTTTACTCAGTTATCATTAATTAATGGAAGCACTGTGTGAAAATAAACTGGATATATTATTTTTATTATATAAATTGTTTTCTTCCAATTAGGCAAGAAGATAACCCTAAAAGACTTGCACAATTTGCCAGCAAGGCAAAAAGGATCTGCAGATGTGGAGTCTCTATTAGCTGTTTTTGATGACTGCAATGATTAGTTTAGTTGGTAATTTTTATACATTGGCAGTGTTCGTTATTATTGGTTATTAGCGTATTATATTTTTATCGTGGTGAATGTAGAGCACAACATCTATTACTCAAATGATTTTACCATTTCTTAAAACTGTGTCACACTCCCACAACCCTTCATAAGAGAACGAGTTCCTAAAAATATATTGTTCTGCAACATGTTATAAGATTTTTTTTTAGATAAACGCTAAATTAAAACCAGTTATTAAATTTTTTTTTTCTTCGAAACTCGTTCATAAAACTGCAGTGTTATGAATAATAATCAAGGCCATAGCCAGGATTTGTTTTGGGGGGGGGGGGTTGTGCAAAGAGTTTTATAAAACAAAAAGTAAATTGTAAGTGAATTTCAAACTTATAAAATTGTATAGACCTACATTTCTATGATAATGTTTGAAAGTGGGATTTTAATAACTATAACAACCAAGTTCGATTATAATGCAATGTATACATTTCATTCTGTATCTATCAAAATGTTGTATGCCGCCCCTTGAACTAATTCACCTATTTTTTTCATTTTGTATTTTTAGTGCTGCTGGGTTATTTACTTGTAGGAGGAAGACCTGAATATATATTGTCAACAAGGCCTGTAGATGTGGAGGAACTCAAACTTAGCTCTACCGATTTGCCATCATCGTTTATAAATCAAGATGTTGTGGCAGATATTTTGAAACCTTTCCTTACCGATCGAGCATGGAAAAAGTTACTGTCATCAATAAGAAAACGAAAGAAAATGGCTGTTTGGCAGTGCCCAACTTGTCACAAAAATACAGCTACTGAACACTGCATCGAATGCGAAAGCTGCTTAGAATGGTACCATTTCAAATGTGCTCGCATTTGTAAAAGAAAAAAAGAATGGTTTTGCGACAAATGTATAAATGATGTTTAGAATATCACATGAAAATTTTTTATAAATGTACATATTTTAACACTTTTTTTTTCGTGCAAATATCCAACATTTCATGACATTGTTGTATCAGTGTTTTTTTTTTATAAAGTTATTTTATGCGAGTTTTTAAACATAATTAGGAGATGTAACATATATATTGTAATTCAATAATAATAGAAAAGTTTATTTTCTTGTTTTTATGTTTCTTAATTTTTTTTTTATTTTAACTTAATAAGTCAAAATTAACACTGTTTTTGTTCAGATTATTTTTCTGTGTGTTATTTATTGTTTGATTTTCCTGTTATTTTAATCATTTATGGTTTTAATAAGTTCTTGTATATCTTTTTGTCCTGGGCAAAGATTTAAAATCTTTAGTACTAAATTAACTTAGGCATTTATAATCATTACATGTTTTTTTTAAAAACTATTTACTATCAGATGAGTTTTTTTTTGCCATGTATCAATAATTTAGTTTAAATACGCCTATTAATTTGCTTGCATCTTTTCTACCATTTATTCTCCTTTTATTGTAACACACATAATTTTAAATTGAAACCCATATAAATGCTCTGCATGCAGTATTTTCTATTTTACATACTGCAGCAAGAATCATTTCATGGAATATTTTATGATAGGGGGTATATATTTTTTTTCCATTTAAAATTGATTACATTTATACATTGATTACATTTATACTGTGATAGTCTTCTAAATACATTAGTCATGATATTTTTATGCCCTTTGAGTGAGCGCAATGCTCTTTTTTTTGTGAATTTTTCCGGCAACATGTTATTTCTAGTTTAACTTATCATACCATCTTTTTTTTTTGGATACGTTGTTCAACATATTTTGTTTGAATTTTACAGAAATATTTTCACTGGTGCAAAAACTTAATGTTCATTTTTAGTAATTCCTAAAAATTTTCTTATTTTAAAAGAAAAACATTTTATATATTTCTTTTTGCATTTCTCTTGCAGTCTATTCTGCCTTTGTGGTGTATAGAAATTCATTTCAAATGATCTATTTAAATATTTTTGTATATATTAGTCCATTTGTCACTGCTTTTATTATCTCACAAAATCCCTGAAATATTCATCGCTAATATACCTTAGAAAAAGAAATATTATTTAACATTTTTAAGTACTATTAAAACTGGGATAAAATGTCCTTTCCATTTCATGTGTTCTTTAATTGAGTGCACTTTTTTTAAGCTTGATACAGAACATTTTGTGTATGGTCAGATATCAGTGACTTGGAACACAGTGTTTCATGATAAAAAATATTGTTGGTATGATATAGTGACATAGATTTTTAGACTATTTTCTATGAAAATCATTGTGCACTTATGAAAACTGTAATAACTATTAAGAAGTGGGACCTAAAGTGGTCTAAAGTAATTCTTTACATTCCAGGACTTTAAAATAATTGTACTCTTAAATAATTTGCATGGCTTTTATTTACTTAATTTTTGGTCGTTGCCATTGTACCATTGGTTTCTTGTTGATCTGAAAATTGATGGCAAATAAAGAAGATACTTTATTTTTTCTCTGGCCTTTTATTCTTTTTCAGTGAACTCCCTGCGAGTGTAACTTTTTAATATTTATTTCCCAGTTCTAGAGAATTGTAACATTTAATAATATAAAAAAATTATTATTCTGCATGACTTGAAATAAAATTAAGATGTTTCCTGCAAATAAGCTTTAAAAAAAAATGTGGGAAAATTAATGTACTTAAGTACTTCAAGTCATATATTTAAATAGGTGCTCCAAATTGAATTTTCAATTATTATGAACTCAATAATGAAAAGAACTAGTTGTTGCTAGAAATATACTACATTTATTATTTCTTAAAAAAAGTTGTAAGAAGTCATATTTAAAAAACACATCTATTTCAGATTTTTTTATTTATTCTTCATGCTTCTGACTATAACAAACCACTTAATAGCCCATAGGCAACATTAAATTAAAAAAAAACTGCTTTAAATCAATTCTATCATTCTTTTGCTTCATAAATGGCATTTTGCACAGGAAAAAAAAAACAATAAAAAATGATTGTGTCAGGAATTGAACCTGGATAGCCTGCATAAAAGTAAGTCAACCTCACAGTTCCTAATGTCAACCTCACAGTTCCTAATCCACTCTGCCAGCACATCACTCAAACAAAGCTAAAATTTTAACGTACCATTAAAAATTGCTCGGTTATGTTTTATTCCTTTTAACTTAGTTTTATGCCCATATTCTTATTTTGTAATTCGAAATAATTCAAAGTCGTATTTATTTACAAAAAAATAAATATACAAATATACGTCATCAACATCTGCAGTAAATAAAAGTTCTCATTCATTCTGTACTTCAAATCATAAGAATTCCTCAAAGTTTTGCTTGATGTAAGAGGTAAAAAAAAAATACATCGTCCGTCATATGACGGACGTGGAGCCAGTGCGATACTATAACCTATAGATTGGTCGGTAATATTGTGATATCGCAGTATATTCTATTATACTTATAGTCTATAGACGAGAAGACAGTACTCAGTCATTCAATGTAGTGTAATCAGTATAGATAACAGAGAAGGGTTAGATGCTTCATCTAGTATGGACAGTTTACACGAGTGTGAAATTACGTACCCATTTTTATTCATGCTTATTTACTCATCTAACAGACAAGTTTGATCCATCCTCTCGACCTCTATTTTTTTCATCAACCATTCAATCATCAATGATTTGATTCACACAAAACTTGTAAAAAAAATTACGCAGTGGCTACGGATACGAAAAAAGTATCCCCTATTTTTTTTCTTTGGGGTACGGAAAAAGATGTGCATATTTTTTAGCGATATGGTGCTAACCCTAACCCTTTTTTTCAGATAGCGATATGATGCTATCCCTAACCCTAACCCCCTATCCCTAACCCTAACCCTTTTTTTTTTCATAATGTATCCTTTTAGTTAATAAAGTCGGACAAATAAAAAAAAAATATGCGCTAAATCAGTATGTATTCTGAAAAAAAAAAAAATTTCTCTGACAGGATTTGAACCCACACATAGTCGACCAAAATTGAGTCACGGCCAAGCGAGTAACCGACTGTTCTAGCGAGCCACACAAACATAGCCTCAATTTTTAATAGGTTATGTTTTCAATTTCAAAGTCTATTTTCGTACCCCGGAAAAAAAATACGGAGTACTTTTTTTCGTACCCGTAGCTTAAGCGAAAAACGCAATTGTATTAAAGTGAACATAATAATAATAGACATAGTCAAAGTACTATTTAAATCTAAGACTATTATTAGTATTATGTTCACTTAATAATTAAGTTGATGAATATTAATTTACTATCCCTCAAGTTAAGACATGTTGATTAGTAAAGTAGTAAAGTCAAACCAAAAGTCGAAAAGTGTGTTCAGCTGCATTGCTCCTACCCAATGATTAATTACATATGATTAGGGTTCGAAAATTACGCGTAAGATTGGCGCGCGTAATTTACGCCAAAATTACGCTTGCCATTTATGCCCAATTACTTGAAAGTGTATGTTCCTTTTGTTGCTCACGCTCACTGATCGCTAGTAGGTGTATTTTTAATAATGTTTTCAAATGTTTTTACTTGTAATTTACCGGTCATACTAATTTGCCCGTCGTCCACGTATTTCGTCATGTACCGACTGCATCAGCGGCGGCCATCTTTGGCTGAGTAATACCGCCTAATACGGTCGACGCGGGATGGGTGCAATGCGCTGCGAAATACGGCCAACGCGTGTACCGAACTCAGCAAAAGACGGCACACGCGATCGACGCTGGGGCAATAGGCAGCGTAATACGGCCAACGCGATCGACGGAAGCACTATACACAGTAAAATGTTTTCTATACGTTTCATGACATTGGAACATATATAGATAATGTTTAAAAATTATTATTATTTTTTTTTGATTTTTGGGTTTTATAACCTCCCCGTTTGGCTTGCGGCTGCTTGCCTTACAGCTCATGGCGGCATTGTGTACTTAGTCGAAAATGTTTATGATTTTGTCTTATTTTTAACCAGACTTTGGCTTCCTTATTGAAAATATTTATTTTATTATGTTTACTGAAACGATTAAAACATACAATGTACTGTGCGGTTTACGCTGTTTTACCAAACGAATACTTCCGGTTTAGGCTTGTGGCCGGATGTAGATGGTAATCACTGTAATTAATTAATCGCCACTGTTAACACAACAAATTGCAACAGAAACAATTAAAAATGGCCGTCAAATATGCATTTTTTAAATTACTTTAATTTACACGTAATTTTCCAAAATTTCGTTGCCGTAAATTACGCGTAATTTACGGTAACTTAGCGTAACATTACGCGACTTCGAACCCTACATATGATACTACTATTTATTCTACTAGTTAGAGTAATTAGACTAATTAGTAGTTAGAGCTAAAGTGCCAACATTTGGAATTATTAGAGGTTAATTAGATTTAGAGATCACTTATTCTTATAAATTCATATATCATTTTAATCCCTTAAAGGGGCTACAGTTCTTTCATGGAAAAGCCAGGGTGTGGAAAATCTGTACCTCAGGTAATAATTTATGAAATATACTAATTTGACTGAAATATTATTTGATTAAATTTTTTTTTATTCCATCTTATAAATTATTTACTAAAAAGGCCTAATATAAGATCTTCAAGTATTTATAACTTAACTTGCCAAAGAACCTCCCTGTTTTTGTTTTTCTTATAATGGTTTTGCTCTATGATATCTGCTTTGGTCTGTATCAAAACCTCTTACTATGTGATATTTTTAGTTAGATCAATTCTCTACATATTGGTGATATTGTGCTATACTTATTAATACTCTTTCTTTGATTGTAATCATCTGATAAATTTTATAGGTCTGCTTTATAGTTCCTCCATGTCTTTTCCCATGGCAATCTGTCTTTCAAATTGTAGTTGCTGGGCACATGTTTAACCTTTCTTTTGCATTTCAACTTTGGATTAGGCACAAATTTATTGTAAGCATTGCTTACTTGACTAAATGTATACTGTTAAAGGATAGTTATTATTTATTTGTATATTTAAGAAGATTTAAGAAAAAAATGGTTTTTATTTAATATAGTTATTTTATCTTTTAAGTCGCTCAGCTGTTTTTGATAACAAAAAAGCCATCAGAGGAGGCATCCCTGTTGTTTTTCGTAAGTAATAAGTCAAATATTCACTTAGTTCTTAATTTCTCTACAGTACAAATTTTCTTTTTTTTAAATAAAGAAAAAGCATTTATATTTATTTGTAAATATGTTGAAAAAATTTTTTTATTGTATTTTTTTTCTTTTAGCAAATTTTGGACCATGGCCATTAGGTCCTCAGCATGGATTTGCCAGGATCAAGAGATGGACTACAGTTGTGCCACCTAGAAAGGTTGAGTAGTTAAATTTACTACCAGTCAATCTAGAGTAAATAGAGAAAATTTCTAGCATTATTTCTTTAAAAGTGTTTTATCTCAAGAGAATTATTCAAAAGAGCTAATGATATATTAGTTTGAAAGAATTTAGAAAGTAGTTAAATAATTTATAGTTCACCTTTTTATTTTCAAATAGTTGATTTTATTTTTTAAGTTAACCCCAGTTATTTTTTTGTCAATTAATTCTTCTGAGGGAAAGTTGGAAGCCCTGACTCCATTAAAAATGTTAGTCCTTGTAAAAATAATATAAATTTCAATACTTAAATTTTATCATTTAATTTTGTAGCAAGTGACTTTTCTATAAACTATCCAACAGGATTCAAATGGTGATGTTATTGCTCTGTTCATGCTAGAAGCTGATGAGGAAACACTAAATATGTGGAACTATAGGTATGCTGTCATAACTTTTGAATCTGTTCCTGTTCTGATTGTCACATCCTATTTCTTAGTATAATTTTAATTTACTTATGAGAAAAACTTTGCTGTCAAATTAGCTCATTCAGCGCTGAATTAATTTTACTATCTTAAGTTTTTTCGTCTCATAGATGGTTTTGAAATTGTTTTATGATTATTTTAATAAACTAATCACATAGTCTAGTATACCAAATGAAAGAGAGTTGAATGGTATTTAATATGAAAAAAAAGTTGAAAAATTATCACATGTATTATGTATATTGTTTCTTTAGAATTGTAAAAAAAATTTCTGCTTCCATCAGTCTATTATTCTTGATGATCTGCAGTACTCACTTTTATTTTAAATTATTTTTATGCATTAACCCTTTCGATGCTATTGACGACTTAAGTCACTCACAGGCTTGCTGGTATGGACGACTTATGTCACATTTTTTTCCTATGTAAAATTGCTAACAACAACTTTGGTCACTTTCATTTATTTGTACTAAAACTAAACGTTTGTTTTCATCCAAAGTTGGAGAAGTCCATTGTCTAGTTATGCACTTGTTCCACTAACAAAAACTTTAGAAAATTGACATTAAAGTTCATTTTATAGTATAATTAGACTGAAAACACGGCAACACACCCACTTACTGCCCTTTTTCTGTCCTAGTGTTCAGCTAAGTTTTAACACTGGATTATTTTTACTGCTGCAACTAGTTTTTTCTACTGTTAAATTTAGTGATTGTTGGATAGGAATGTCTTGAGAGAGAAACCCATTTATTATTTTGATATTTTATTATGGCAAAGGTGACCATCTCAACAAAACAAATGAAAGAGAATAAAATGTTTGGACGGACCAAGAGTCGAGGCGGAAAACTTGTATACAGTGTAGAAATATTAAGATCAATGGGGTAGGGGTGTGAGATTTATACTTTTAGGGGCATGGAGACATTTGTATAATGTCGTTGTGGAAACACAGCTGACCATCTCCACCATTGATAATATCAGCAGGGAAAGGAGTGGGCGTGGCTAAGACTTCCTTAGGACAGAGTTTACGCAGAGTACATTATTCAGAGTTGAAACACTATGTTTAGGTGGGATGGGGGCAATTAAATAATACTAGTTTGAATTTTGAGATAGAAAGGCAAACATTATTACAACATTTCTATAGTGACATGGGGAACACAGTTTTTCCACAACAGATAATAGCTGTTTATCAGTCCATCTAAAGGAGAGGTGCATGGAATGTTTTGAATGACCAAGAATTCAGTGAGGAATGTAAAAGATTCTATTTAGACAAATTTGGGGTTTGATGATAGAAGTCAGATTTATTGCTTGTTTTACAACAGCATTGTGAAAACACGGCTGATGGAATTGTGCATTGTGGCAATACACAATGACTGCTTAAATATTCTGGGTACATTAAAATTGACCTACATCGTCACGTTTCTTTGGTGTCCTGAGGTCACTTGAGGTCAAAAAAATAACTCAGCACAGGTAGAAAGTTTGTATTTCGGAGCTTAGCACCAGGCAAGACAGCACATTTAGAGTATTTAGCATCAAAAGGGTTAACTCACACCTTTCAGGTATAAGGGTCTAAAAATGGGTAATTCAGTACCTGCAATATTTTCACTATTCTATAACAAATTATTTTAAATATTAAACATTTTTTGAACTTTAAAAATAAGCTTAAATATTCAATCTTGTAAAAAGTCATCAGTTTAAATAAAAACACAGCTGGTTTTACTGTGTATTTTTGTTAAGACTACTGGTTTAACGTATTAATATCAGCCTGATTGTAATCAATGTGTTAAATCCGTTTAAATGAAAACAAATATAGCGAAAATGGAAGTTTCATTCAAAAAATAAATCTGAATGGCAGTTTAGCATTTAAAATAATTACTTAGCAAATTTATTCAGTAGTTTTGTTTATTTAATTATTGATATCATCAGCCGCTGATAGCAGTTTGTTAGCAAAATTTAGTATATTAGTGGCCTGTGGTGCTGAATGTGTTAATACTTGTCCAGGCTTGCTCAAGTCAGTGCACCAGCAGTTACTTATATCCTCAGTGGTGCCTCTATGGCCATTGCAACTTTTGATGGACTTGTAGAAAGGACACTTTAGAAACTTTCAGCATTAGTTATAGGATCAAAAGATATCTTATCTTTACTGGGACATTATGCACTCTTGATAAAGCAGTAGACCATAAAGGTAACCCTTGTGATATACACAATAGGTCAAACTGGGACAGGTTAACAGATGGTCTCGGGGTACAGTAAGATGAGGTCAGCTCTCTTTGGACAGTCCATAGGATATTCTTGGATTATTTCTTTTTATAACATTTTAAATTTGTTATAAAAATGTTTTTTTTTGTCTAGCATTATATGTGTTTTTATTATTTATATTTTTCAGATTTAAAATAGTTTATACACTTGTTCTTACTTCAACATCTTTAATGTCGACTTTGGTAGTTCACAATACAGGTATGTTTTGATACTTAAGGAAGCTTTTTTTATAGACTGTAACTTACTTCTAATAAATATCTACATCCAGTGAGTTTCTAACTCTTAATACAAAAGTTTTATTTCAGATGTAAAAAGCCTTGGTTTTACTTGCCTGCTACACACATATTTAAGAGTTGCAGATATAAAACATGTAGCTATTGAAGGGCTGAAGGGACTTGCTTATATAGACAAGGTATTTAAATGTTACTATTTTACTAATTTCTCTCATTTAGCTATGATATTGCATGTATTTTGTTTAGAAAATTGCTGCAATTGTTTCTACAAGCCCACAAGAGCCATCGGGGCAGGAGAAGTGTAGGACTCATCTGTTTCTGAAGCTACAGCATAATAAGGGATTGTGTGGATAGCACAACTTCCCCAACCAAAGTCAGTTAGCCATTTAAAGCTAAGTAGACTTAAGGGAGTTTCAACTTAGTTTAGTCCTGAGGACCTGGACAAATTTACTTGTTTCTCACTGTGGATTGAACCCGAGACTCTCACAAATTTTTTTTAAGGAACAGGCTACTTTTGCTCACTGGAAGGAAAAAAAATCAGGGGAATTAACAGTTGATTAATTTTAGCCTTTCATATAGTACATACATGTATTTCCTTTTCAACATAACACAACTGCAATATTGATATTGTGAGAACAAAAAAAAAAACATTTGCCTTATTGGGTGAACCATTGATGAGAATTAAAATGAATTTGAAGTTAAACAATATTTTTTTTGCTTATTTATCTTTTTTTTTAAATAAAATAAAGTACCAAATTTTTTTATTGGAACACATCTTCCTTTTTTTTCTTATATCTGTTAGTTTCACCCGAGATTACATGATTTCACACAACACAGAATTTTATAAGAACAATGTACTGTGTTGGAGACATAAGAAGTGTATACAATGTATTTCATTCAATACAATATTTTTTCCCTTATCTTTTTTATTTCGTTAGCTCAAGAATGAAAAGGAAAAAAAAGAGACAAAAGATCTTGTTACAATTAATAAAAATTACGACAGGTAATTGTTGATATGTTTCAATGTTATGAAGTTTAATTTAATCAGCTTAAAGTTTGTTTTTTAACAGTGTTATCAGCAATAGTTAATAGCTAACTCTTTTACTAGATTGATATGATGAAGTACCTATTATTTTATCTGTTTTACTGGATTTTCACTCTTATGAACCTGACTCACTTTTTGTATTTTCCATTAAAAGTTTTCCTTATAAATTCTTGCACTTTCTTTAGAATTTACAAAGATGTGCCCAAAAGATTGATTATCAGGGTTGGCCCTGAATCTTCAAGAAACATAGAGTTGGTAACATTCAACTTTCCAGACATAGGTAATTGTTGTTAAGCATTGTTTAATAAAGTATTGTTTTAGAAAAGACAAAAATAAAATGTATTCAGAATAATATTTTCTGATTGGATATTGTTATTCCAGTTGTTTGGAATCCATGGGAGGAGAAAGCCAAAGAGATGTCAGACTTTGATAATGATGGCTACACTGAAATGATCTGTGTGGAACCAGGAAAAGTTTTAGTTCCTATTACACTTGAAGCTGGACAACAGTATGAGTGTAAGCAAACTCTAATTTGCAAACTGTGATCGAATTTGAGATGGATGTTAGGAAATTTTTTATTTTCAAAGGAATCCCAATGATAGAATATTTATCTTTGTTAACTTTTATTCAACTTATTCTCATGATAAGCCTTTCATGTTTTTGAATACTATTTCATTAAATACTTATATGTTATACAAATGTCAAGTTTTCCTGTTTATTTACTCATGGAAATTTTGACTTGTTTGCACTGATCGGAAATAAACATGTATATTTAGCTGCTAATATACATTATATATTGCTTACAAAAAGAACATCTTTTTTTTTTTATAAACTAAAATGTTAGCCAATATATTTATTTTTTAATCCTATTTCTTGAGCAGAGTATTCCAATATTTTAGTTTCTTTTAGACTATAGGGGAAGAAAAAAGTATAACTTAAAAGCAAAGATAAATTGAGTCTCTATAGTTTAGGATTCTGTTGATTGGTTATTTTCATTTCTGTTTAGGGACCCAATCTGGTCTTCGGTTTAATAATCCAATGTTAGAGGTTTAATGTATAGTCTAAAAAAATTTAAAAATTTGTTTTTGCTATATTATTTTTCATTTAATTACCTATAAGCTTTTTCAAATCTAATGTCATTCAGTTTTTTAATATATACAGTGTAATTGTTATGAGAAATACCTTTGTTTTCATCATTATTATAGTAATTTAATCCTCTATTAATATAATTATAACCAGTGTAGATACATGCCTTTTTTTTATTGAATTTTGTTTATCCTTTATTGCCAACCTGTCTACTGTAATGTGAAAATAGTTATTTCTTGAATTATCAACTGTTAGATACTTACATTCCTGTTTGTTAAGAAATGCGTGTGAATTTTACTTTCTACTCATTTATTTGTAACTGTGATAGCTGTGCTCTTTTATAATATAATTTTTTTTCTTTGTGATGTATTGTTACTACATTATACATGTATCAAAATAGTGAAGTTACTTTAAGTACAATTTTAAAGCATTCTGTGGTATATTTTATAAAAGGGTGTTTAATTCATCTATATTGCATTGACAGTCTTTATATTAATTCCAATTTCTATTCTTAATTTTCCCAAATCACATTATCTTTCTTTGTTTAAATATGTGTTAAATTATGGTGACCAGATTTTTCTGTGAGTAGCCTGGGACTGAAAGACACTCACCCGGACATCAAAGAATAAAATTAATTGATGCTCATTAGATACTATATGTTAATAATATATTGAAACTTTCTGTTATGTTTATCAAAAATTATAAATTGATACTTTATGAGACTCAAAGCTGGGACATTTCTGGGATGTCCTGGTGGGAAATTTAAAAATATGAAATGTTTAATTGGGACATCTGGTCACCATAGTTAAATTCTAATTTCTTCCTAACTTATGTCTCCACAATGTTGGTTTCTCTATTATCTTGAATCACAGCATTTTAGCATTTTCTGTCATCTCTTTTAATAAATTCAATGAAGTATTCTGAGTTCCGTTATTAATTGTCATGTGGAATCTGTTCATTAACTTGTTGATCAATTGTTGTAATATTTTTTTTTAATGATGTTACATAGTCTATGTTAGATGATTGGGTTCTTTTTGTTAACATTTATTTCAGGTTTATTTTATGTGATATTTTCTTTTTACTTATATTTAATTAAATTTTTTTTTTAATATCACATCTAATGCTTCTCAGAATTTAATCTTGCCAAATAATGTTAATAAGGTTTATAAATCTTAATGATGAGTAATAACAAATTTTTAGATTCTTAATTTAAATGATTTTATTGTAGCCTTTTTATTACTCATTATATAGTGCGACAGTTCACACGATTTTTTTGATATAGATTAGTATGTTTTATCATCTGAAAATACCATTAATATATACACAGATCAAAAATGTAATTTGCAAAGCTTTAATTGTATCTAGTCAACAGGCATTTATGGTCAACAATCAGGTTTGATTTATTTTTTAATTATATAGTCTTGTACTTTTTATTGCAGTGAATCAGTTTCATCACCATTTTATAGAATTTTTTACTTTTATTCACTGAAGTCTATTAAAGTAGTACTCACAGAAATTTCTTATAATTCATTTTTGTTAAACTGATAAACTTAATTAAACAATAGAGCACTTTTATTTAAACTGATTTTTATTTTTTCCATAGACATAAAATATGTATACTTTAACATTTTAATTATCATATACATGTATTTATATATATTCATTCTATTATATACTGGGCATTAGACTGAACTTTGGATTGTATCTAAATAATACTATTAATACTTTGTTTTTAAAAGTTTTTTTGTAAAGCTTAAAAATGAAAAATAAAATTGTTTCTGCTTTTATAAAGTACAAAACATTTAACAGAGTGTGGAAAAAAAAGATAAATAAAGTATGACTATTTCATGCAATGTCTTTTTTAAAGTTGCTTATTTTAAATGTATATTTTATCAGATATTTATGTTATTGATTTTCGTTTTACTTGATAAAAATCTGAAAATCTTATAAATAAACGATAATTTTATATGAAGACTGAGCTCTGTAGTTTTCTTTTTGGATTAAGAAATATAAATGTTTCATAACCAATCAGTACTACTCATTTAATTATAAAAGCTTTTGGTTTTAAACCTTAAGTTAAATTAGCCTTTGTTTTGTATTCTACATTAGCTTATATTTATGTTAAGAAAGGATATTGTTAAATCAAAAATTATTTCTGAAGTAGCACTACATTTACTGGTAATTAAAATAGTTTCCTGAGATATTAAACATTACTGTACTGAAATAATCTTTTCAATCACTTGATGAATGAAAAACAAATCCAACATGTGCTAAAGAAAGTCAAAACCATGGATTCACAAGCTGTGGCTGTATGAGGTAAATGGTGTCTATTAAAAAAAAATATGTCCTAAAATATCTCTGTATATAAATGGGAACTTCTGTATTCCATAAATGTATAGGATTGCTTAATATTGCACTTCTTGCGTTCAAAATTGAATTATAAGCTTTGATGCCATAAGGTTACTTAGGGTTCATCCATTCATTCTGTCAATAACTTAGAGAGGGGGGGGGGGTCGAAAAAGTTTAACAGTTGTTGACAAGGGGAATGAGGGGTGTGAAGATTTTTTGACATCTCTATGATTTGTTAAAAACATAAAATGAAAGTTTGATGCATAATTTAATAAAAACTGATGATGTATGTCTAAAATATTAATAGGTCCTATTTTATATGAATATTTTATACTGTGTACTAGTATTTATAAATTACTCCATTTAAATTATTTTTAGGTGGCCAAATGGTCTAATATGTGCATCAATCTATGTATTCTATCAGATATTTCTGTTGGCAGAGCGCTTATTCTGCAATCTATAAGTGGTATAATATGTTTTATTTTTTTTATTTATTTATACTTTTTAGTTTTGGAAGAATTAATCTTGGTATAGTTGTTTTTTTACACAGTTTAATATTATTTTATTAATTTGGTAAGTCTATGTATTATGTCCTCTATCTTAAACTAAAAAAAAGATTCACTACTTTTTTTTTTTGCATGACCATATTAGGCGAATTTTTTCTCAAAATGATTTGAGAAAAAAATAATTATTTTATAAAACATCGAAATTGGCAAATACTGTTACAAGTAAAACCGGAATCAAAATATCAAGAAACAAAATGGCGTTCTTACAGGTAGGCGTAGATGTAAATAAAAATAAACCACTGAATTATGTTAAGATTATATTTGTAAACATTTGAAACTACTGAAAAAAAGATGACCGAAGAATTTCAGCCATTTATATCTCTACTTAATGTAAAATTATCTATTTCATTCATATCATATTCTCTCATATTTGAAAGTTCTCTGGAGGAGTTTTTTTTTTCTGAGTGGCTACGGTTCTGTCCAGACAGAATCCGTATTTTTTTTTCCGAGTACCAGCCATAGATATTGCTCCACACTCTAATCCTAACCCTATTCCTAAACCTAATATAATGGCTGGTACCCGAAAAAAAATACGGGCACCAGTCATATTCCTTACCCTAATATAATGGTGCTGGCTGGTGCCGTAGCCACTTCGTTTTTTTTTAAATTTTATTGCGTACATTTTATTAAACTTATACTTATAGTGGCTACAGTCTATGGTATACTATCCTATATAGTCATAGTAGGCTATACCAAACATATTTCACTCATTAGTTAGGCTAAATGTCCTGAAATATCAACTATTTCAGTTCCATTTACTTTTAGTTAATAATTTACTAATTATCTGTCTATTATACTAATTATAGGAGGCTATAATATAGGCAACAATATCTTATTATTTAATATTTTCATAATTTAAAGTAATTTATTTCTTGTTTCAGTGGAGACGATTTAATTTCTTTGATAAAGAGCCAGTTAAAGATCCTGCTACTGATCAAATTTTTGATCAACTTAAGGTGGGTACATTTCTTTGTTTATTACTTTAGCTCAAAATGTGATATAATTGTTCACATTAAAAAAAAAATATTGTTAATGTCATCTATTTCGTTTCTAGGATGTTAATGTGTCGGCATGTACAAGTGGACGTGGACAGTTAATAGTGGGTGATTTTGAGGGTAACCTTTATTTTATAAATAGACAGATGGAGCTTACAGCATTTAGAGCATATGAGATAAGGGTTACTCATTTACTTCAGCTGAAACAGCATAATCTTCTAGTGTCCATCGGTGTAAGTACCATAGTTAAGCTAATATTTTTAAATGAATGAATTTTAAATACATTTATTAATAGTGTTTGTTATTTTAATAATTTAAAAGGAAGATGAACAAGGCATTAATCCACTTATTAAAGTCTGGAATCTTGAAAAGGTATGCAAAAACTGTAAAAGTTTAGTAAGCATTATTATTTTGATATGTAAAAATTTCGTTAAAATTAACAAAAATGTATAATAGTATAATAATAATAAAAATTCAATCTTTCCAGATGGATCGTGGAAATCCAGCATGTACTCGATTGACTAGAGCCATTCCTGGAAATAAACCTACTCCAGTAAGTATTTTTTAATGATAAAAGCTATTGAGTTATATGATTTAAAGAAAAGTAAAATAAGAGCATAAGTATTCTATAACATTTATTGACTTCAGTAAGCAATCACTACATTTAAAATTATTATTTTTAAGGTATCTGCTTTTACAGTTCATGAAAATTTAAATTTCATGGCAGTTGGCTTTGAGAATGGAGTTGTTTTGCTGTTTAAAGGAGATGTTACTAGAGAAAGGCAGGATAATTTTTTTAAATAGAATACATTTACATTTAAACCATGGATAATGAGAAACTTGGCCTACAAGTGCTTTGCAAGATGAGCAAGATTTAGAAAATCCTAATTGATTATATGATTGAGGTCTTGCATTCCTTTCTCACTCAGCATGATTCACTTGTATTGTCATCTGTGTGAGCCTACTGTGAAATTTTGCTATAACGAAATTGTAAGGAAACCGTGATTATTCATTATCCGGAAATTTTGTTACACTGATATTTGAGGGGGGGGGAACATTTTTTCCATGTCTTTTTTTTAATGTATTACGTTCATTTTAGGTATGACAAAAGATATTTATGTAATTTTTCTAAAATAGTCTAAAATAATTTTGTTAATGTTTAACTGTTATGGAAATTTTTCTATTCATGAAATTTTGTAACATACAAAATTGAGACTAATACTGTTTAAATTTTTTTTATGTTTGTATACCTGAATTACCCCCTTGTATTAAAATTTCCTATTTGTATCACAAATACCGTCTATATTATTAAACAATGTTATGTATTCATTATTATTTTTTCAAACATATTGCGTTTAAAATTACATTTAGAAGAAATTTGGAAATTAATGCATACATAAATAAATATATTAAATCCCCATTTTTTCTGATTATAAATATTATAATATGATCTTGGAAAATATGATAAATAACTTTCCTAACCCAAATAAAAAGATAATAATTTATTAATTTATAATGGGACTCATTTTCCATCAAGTACCTACCTCAAGCAATACCAATACGATCAAATTTTACTGAAGCTATATCTTAGCCGTCAAACACAAAGCACTATCACTATAGTACATTACTTAGCATGCTGCTCAGTTTAGTAAAGTCAATTTTAAAAACATCTTAAATTTGGCGAATAAAATATCATCAAATGGATTGTTGTTTCCTTACACTGGCATTCTTAATAATGACATTTCACTGTATTAAAGTTTTGTAACTATTATAACTGCAACATAAAAAAAAAAATAGAATCCTCACTTCAAATGAAGTCATAAGAATCTGAACCTTAGTAATTATAAACTTGTTTGAAATTTTGGATGAACTTTTTAAAATTGAACCACAGCTCTAGTTGTGATTAAAAAAAATTATTAATATGTACATATATACTTGGTAAAATACTTATTTATGACTTTTATTATAATTTTTTAGACATAGCAAATCTCGAAATGTTTATGAGGGCAACAAACGTGTTACAGGACTTGCCTTCAAAACTCAAGGGAACAAAGATGTATTTTTGTTTGTGGTCACTGAAAATGCTACAGTATCAATTAATTTAACAACTAAGGATCAACAGGTTTGTTTAAATAGTGAGAAACTTCATTAAAACTGTTACAGTAAGAAAATTCATTATAGCTTTTCTTTAGGATTAAAAAAAACAAACAACTGATAGTTTTTTTAACTAGCATATTAATATAGACTGTTAGAATGTATAGATTTTTAACTAGCATATTTAATATAGACTGTTAGAATGTATAGTTTTTTTAACTAGCATATTTAATATAGACTGTTAGAATTTATAGTTTTTTTAACTAGCATATTTAATATAGACTGTTAAAATTTATAGTTTTTTTAACTAGCATATTTAATATAGACTGTTAGAATTTATAGTTTTTTTAACTAGCATATTTAATATAGACTGTTAGAATTTATAGTTTTTTTAACTAGCATATTTAATATAGACTGTTAGAGGTTATAGTTTTTTTAACTAGCATATTTAATATAGACTGTTAGAATTTATAGTTTTTTTAACTAGCATATTTAATATAGACTTAGAATTTATAGTTTTTTTAACTAGCATATTTAATATAGACTGTTAGAAGTTATAGTTTTTTTAACTAGCATATTTAATATAGACTTAGAATTTATAGTTTTTTTAACTAGCATATTAATATAGACTGTTAGAATTTATAGTTTTTTTAACTAGCATATTTAATATAGACTGTTAGAATGTATAGTTTTTTTAACTAGCATATTTAATATAGACTGTTAGAATTTATAGTTTTTTTAACTAACATATTAATATAGACTGTTAGAATTTATAGTTTTTTTAACTAGCATATTTAATATAGACTGTTAGAATGTATAGTTTTTTTAACTAGCATATTTAATATAGACTGTTAGAGTTTATAGTTTTTTTTAACTAGCATATTTAATAATAAAAAATATTTTTTATTTGGTGTCTTTTAAATATATTTTTCCATTGGAACGTTTTAAAAAAATGTGCAGACTGTTCTTGACAACACTGGTGCTAGTATTGGTTGTATAACTATGAGTGATGCTAGTCAAGACAACCAGTTGGTAATAGGAAGACAAGATGTAAGTCATTAAAATTTTACATGTGTTTAGAATGAGTCAACCTTTTTTTTTTAAATGGCTTATGGACTTGACTTTTGATAGCCATTTACTTATTCACATTCATTCATTCCTTAGTACAGGGTGGCCCAAAAGTAGGTTTACAGTTATCTTGTAAACTATTTGTTTGAAAATTTGACACTAGAATAGCGGCAAATTCGTTATACCTGTTAACATAAACGATTTAATCTCTCAGTTGCATTTATACTCCGAGGAATGTTTTATATTGGTATTACTAAGCAACTGTAAACCTACGTTTGGGCCACCCTGTATGTATAAAGATGTATATATATAATATATTTATAAAGCAGTGGTTCTCAAAGTGTGGTCATGAACATATTTTGGTGGGTGGTGACAAAATTGAATGGGTGTCATATATGTGTGCTTAGTTACAGCTCTTTTTCTTTAAATGTTATAAAATTGAATGGTAGTTAATTTGAAAATAGGGGAAAATCATTACATAAAATTAATGATGATTTTTTCTCTCTTCTTTTATAGTAGTTCTTTACTGGTGGAAAATAAACCAGCTGTCTAATTGGGTTGCAAAGAGTAAAGTTTTGGGAACCGCTGATTATAATCATAATGTAAATAAATAATGTAAGCTAGAAATTTAATCAAACCCAATACATAGCTACTTCATTCTGCACTGGGCAAATATCTTTTACTGCAAACAGTCATTGGAAAATTAGATATTTGTTGTTCAATTTCGGAAACATATTGTATAACATAACAGTATAAATGTCTTACTAAACCAAACATTTGCATGCTCTGTTATAACTTGTGTGCTCAGCAAGTCATGTTCACATTCTTTTAGAAAAGAGGGCGCATGACTTGGCAGTGATGTTCTGTCACGATTTTTGCCCCAACAGTTTAAAATATCTTATACCTTAGTTCCTAAAGTAACTGCAAGATATTGGAGCTTTCCAGTATTTGCTACCAGTATGAAGATTGATTTACAAGAATATTTAAAATTAGCAGTACATGTATTTTAGTAGTATTTTAAAAACATGAGAATTTTTATTATAATTTTGTGTGAAAATTTATAAATAGATAATTTTGCAACAAACTTTATCAAAATATCACCCAAATATCATAATGGCAGGATAAAAAAAAAATATAATTATTTTCATTTTAGGCAGTTTATTTTTACCAACCAGACGGACGTGGTCCATGTTTAGCATTTGAAGGCATAAAGCTTCAGCTTCATTGGTTTAGAGGCTATCTTATTATTGTGGGCAAAGAGAGTAAAACATTACCTCGGGCACCTGTGCTGTGAGTTTTAATTTTCCAGTTAAAAAAAAGTTATCATTGAGGTAGTTTTATGTTATCTTGAGGTAGTTTTACGTTATCTTGAGGTAGTTTTATGTTATCTTGAGGTAGTTTTATATTATCTTGAGATAGTCTTAAATTAAAATAAATATTTTTAAAATCCAATTTTATTTCTATTTCATAATTATAGTGGTCCTCATGGTATGGAAATGAACACAGTTACTGTTTATGATATTCAGAATAAGTTTATTGCTTATTCAGCTCCCTATCCGGAAGTCATAGATATAATGTGCGAATCTGGTTCTATTTTCATTTTTACTGGAGACAGGAAGGTAGAGATAAAAACAATTTTTTTTATTCGTAGTTTAATCATAAAAAAAAATTAACTGTAATATAAATTCTTTACAAATTTAATTTTAACTGATAGTTTTTTTTAACAGATTATTTAGGCTAGTAAATGCAATATATTATGTTGTTATTTGTTATTACAAAAAAAATTGAATTAAAAATATTTTTTATCAACTACAGCTATTTCAACTTCAAGAAAAAGATACACAGAGCAAATTAGAAATGCTCTTTAAGAAAAACAACTATGCCTTAGCCATTAGGTGACTGAAAATTTGTTATGTATATTTCTTGTTCTAGCTTATTTACTTTTGAATTATAATTACTTTATCTTCTTTGTAAATAGTAGAACAAAGGGTAGCTATTAAGCTTACTACTTCATTTGTAAGTTTCTGTCTTTATTTGACTTCAAAATCTGTCTTTTTTTTTGTAGCTCTTCTATACTTTAAGATTGTGATGATTTTCAAACCTATAACATTATTTTCTGAAATTTAAAAAAAAAAATCAATTCTGAAATGTATTAAGTATGAATCACGAGAAATAATTTTAAATATTTATACATCATTGCTTTTTACTCTTATATGCATTAGAATAATTAACATTTGTTAACTTATATTTACAAAAAACCAGATGTACATAAATGAACTATACATGTTTTATTAAATAATTCTCAGCTTAGCTAAAAGTCAACAGTTAGATCAAGATGGTTTAATAGATATTTTTACACAATATGGTGACCATTTATACAGTAAAGGAGATCATGATGGTGCGATCGATCAGTACATAAAAACCATTGGCAAACTTGAAGCATCTTATGTTATCAGGAAGGTATTCAAAACAACTTTTTGATTTTTATCTATTCTAATTTATTTCTATTCTTTCTTTATTTTCTAAAAATCTAATTTATTTATTGCATTACTTTTTGTTATATTTCAGATACATACATCTTAAATATTGATTTAATGAATAAATTATTTAGATTTTAAAATGTTCATACTTTTTTAATGTAGTTTATTTTTAACAGACATTTTCAGAGGTATATATTTTATTTCAGTTCTTGGATGCTCAGCGTATTCATAATTTAACAAAGTATCTCCAAGCTTTGCATACATCTCAAACTGCAACAGAAGAGCACACAACCCTTCTTCTTAATTGTTATACAAAACTGAAAGATGTTTCTAAATTGGATGAATTTATCATGGTAATGAATATGCATTTTCAAGATAAGTTCTGTTTATTATCTTTAGTACTCCAAATTATTAACATATCTATATATGAATATATTATATTTTAAAAAAATATATTATATGTATTTTTGTGTTTAGACGAAGAATAGAGCAGTTGATTTTGATGTAGAAACAGCCATCAATGTTTGTCGTCAGTCTGGATATTGTGCACATGCTTTAGCTTTGGCAGAAAAGCACAAAAAACATGAGCACTACCTCAAGATTCAAATTGAGGATATAAAAGATTATATCAAAGCTTTGCAGTATATTGGAAAGTTGGATTTTGAATCAGTAAGTCTGTACACTTCTAAAAATTACAACTATCCTGGTATCAGACGATTTGTTCAGAATGTTGTTAAATTATTTGACAGTCTTTTAAGCTGTATATAATCATATTATATTTTTTCTTTTGTTAAATAGGCTGAAAGCAATTTAAAGCAGTATGGTAAAGTCCTAATGAATGAGGTCCCCAATCAAACCACAGAACTACTTAAAAGACTTTGCACTGATTATAAACCCACTGACAGTAAGATTTTTTTTCCCTCCAGTATATTTGTTTGCTTCTTTAACTTAACTATTTCATTATAGATTTTTGAGCTGACATTGATTTGTAAATGCTATCATAATGACTCACCTTTGACCAGTATTTTTTTTTGGGTATTTCAGAACCTTTAATTGATCAAAATAGTTTAGATGGTAAGTATTATGTAATTTTTTTTTTAAATCAAAAAGATTTTTACTGTAAAGATCTATTAATGTAATATATATATTGTATATTTATGTACGTTTGTTTGTACTGCATCGTTATCTTTGTTTGTACTGCATCGTTATCCAAACCATTTAATCGATAACTGCCAAACTTGTAATACCACTCTAGCATGACAATGAGAATGCACATTTAATTATTATTTTTCTTATAAATGAAATGAAGATTTTCCAGCTGAATTTACAGTCTTATTCGATAGGCCATTTGGTTGTTCATTGTTGAGCTTTAAACGAATTTAAAATTGTGCAAATTTATATTTTAAAATATGTGCTGTCTTTAAAAATAAAATTACAAGCTTACACATGTTTAAATAAATGTATCCTGAAATGAAACGGTGACAAAAATGAATTGGTCAGTATTCAGTATTTAGTCCATATATATAATGCACATCATAACATCTCTCTCAATTAGTGAAATATTATATTATGAAGTGCATTCTCCACACTCTTTCTTTCTTTATATAAAAAAAAAATCTTTCCATTTCTATAAGATCATGGGTCATGTATGGCAAAACGTTCACACAGATACTAAAAAATTGATACATGTAGATGGATTGATAGAAAGGGTATATAATTTACCAGCTTTAAATTTCTTGTTTTTACCACTGAAAAGTTTGTAAATATGGTTGCATATACCTTCATGGGTAGATGCTACAGAAGATTGTAAAAAAACTTTTATTGTGGCTTGTGTGCCCACTTTGCTTTTTTTGAAATCATCAAAATCGCACGGGTGGCCGAGTGGTGTAGACACTTGACTGTCGACCTGAGAGTCCTGGGTTCGATCCTCGGTGAAACCACTGGCGGTGGAGCAGGGGGGGCAGCGGCCCCCCCTAAAATATTTAAGGGGTGGCGGCGCCCCCCCCTTGAATTTCCAGTCTGCCCCCTCTAAAATTTTAACTTTTTTTAACTTTGTAATTCATTTTAGTTTACATGTTTCATTTTCATAATTCATTTGATTTATTTCTTAAATTTAATATTTGAAAGAAATTATAAGTAATTGACATTTTACAGTAATCACATTATTGAGAGTTGTTGTGGCATATTTTAAAACTAGTTGCAAGTACCTGGCTTTGCCCGGGTTTAAAAAAATGTTTTCTGTTTATTTAAGAAGCGTAATTTGACGTTTAATTAAGATTTAAAATAAGACGCGTAAAAAAGGTTTTATTTGCATACAATAAAAGGGTACATTTATCTTAAAGCAATGTGATACACAACATTTTTGGCAGTTCCTCTCTCTCCCTCCCCTCCCTCCCACCCTCTCTCCCTTCCCTCTCTCCCCCTTTCCCTATGGATGAAGGAATGGAATGTAATAATATAGTAAGTAGTGTGATATTTGGTTCCCCGTACCGATCATATTTATAGTAAGTTAGCTATGTGGGAGAGAAGCTCGTAAAACCTGAAATCGGGGTAAAAATTTGCCAATTTTCATGTCTTTGATATCCAAAATAATTAATTACAATTAAAGTACCCATTGAGATGGAATGAAACCTGTTTAAGAACATTCCCCATGTAATTTTGTGTACGTGTACCCTGTGGCGCAACCAGCAAAAAATGCTAGCGGGGGGGGGGGGCTCACATATTGAAAAAAGACAGTCTGACAGTCTTTTTGTAACTTTATAACGTAAATTATGTATTGATGATTTGGCCTGGGAGAGGGGGCTCAAGCCCCCCCGTTTGCGCCACTGCGTGTACCAAACTTCACGTTATTTGGTTGTCTGGATCTTGAGTTTTAAGGGAACAGACAGACAGATAGCAAATGCGTCTTATAAGTATAGAGAAGTATTGCCATCTACCGAATGACGGCAAATGTAATTTTTAAAGAAAATACAATTATTTATTATATTTTCATAAATTACTTTTTGTTTATTGAGTTTCCCGTTTCCGGTTTCATATTCATCATTATTCATGATAATTATCAGTAATTTTCTGATCTATTTTCACTATTAAATTTGTAAACAAACTGACATTAAGAGTCAGTTGATGACAGAAGTGCTCAATATTCATTTTTATTTTTTTTAATATATTTTTTTTAATAATATCGATTAAATACTTGCTACAGAATTACTATATTCTATTATTGAAATAAGGGGGTAAAATTTGTCTTTCGGTCATATTTTGGCTTGCCCCCCCTTAAAATATTTCGTTCCGCCGCCGGTGGGTGAAACCCATGGGAATTTTTCCAGGTGAAATGTGTTTCAAAGTCGTCCCACAAGTCCACCTAGCTTTAAATGGGTACCTGACTTAGGTTGGGGAAGTAAAGGCGGCTGGGCGTTGTGCTAACCACACAATCTCTTTATATGCAGAGGTTATAGAAACAGATGAATTCTACACTTCATCTGCTCCGATGGCCCAGTAGGGCTAAGGGAACTTTACTTTTTCTTAAATGAATTTAATGTAACTTTTATTTACAGCTAAAGCTTAATTATTATTAAAGTGGAATATTATGTTTTTTTGTTTTAAGACATGTACAAATATATCAAAAAGTTTCAATGGAAATGATCAAATGTCTTATAATATAGATTCCTAAGAGAATTAGAAGCACAAACTATAAATGGCCATCATGCATCTTGATTACTTTTGCTTGAGATTCTAAAGAAAAAAAGAGAAATATAGCTTGCTTTTTATGACTGAGGGATAATAATTGATAACTATCACAATTTCAAATTGTTTAATGGGATGAATTTAGTGATATAAATAATGAAACATTTTGTTTACTTTCTATTGATTGTATAAATATTAGAAAATAAAATGTCCATTATCATTTTGTTAGTTAATAATCTGTAACAATCATTCATAAAAACATACATTCGATAAAAAATGTTCTTTTTAATAATCTATCTTTTTTTTTTTACACCAAGTGAAATTTATTTAGAATGACAACTTTTGGATAATTTTACTGATAATCCTTTTAAAAATTTTCTTTTAGGCAATATTCCATCAAAGATTCAAAAAGCTAATGCTGAAGAATTTATCCATATATTTGTAAATAATTCCTCTAAACTCACAGAATTCTTGGAACACATGATAGAGGTTAATTTATTAAATTTGTTGCATTTAAAATTAGTTACAACCTTTGTCTAGTTAGAAATATTAGTTATATAATAACAAAGAAACGCTGTAACAAAATTACAAATCAGTATTGATGTCTTTTTCAGGTTCAGCCTAATTCATCCAACTTAGTTTACAACACTTTATTAGAATTGTATCTTCATGAAATGGTTCATGAAAAGGAAATGTCTGTAAGTACTTCTAAATGAAGCTTATTAAAGTTTATATATTGTTTATATTTAATAATTGTTTATTCATAAACTTTTAAAAAAAATTAATTTTAGGTAAGAGTTGACAAAGAAAGAAAAACATTGGATTTATTAAAAAACCCTGATGTAAGTCTTTTGTTTTAACTACTGAACATTCTTTTTTTTTTTTTATGAATATCTTTGTCAGGTTTATTTTTAAGCAAAAATACAATGTTACTTAAATGTATTGTATCTGTAAATGTGTTGTACAATAGCCGTGAATTTACAACACATATTTTCCTTTTTTTTTTTTTTGTTTTTTTTACCTAACTTGAAGACCATCTTTAGACTATTTCCACTGTCTTTCTCTTGTTTAACAGTGCTTAATAAACATACCTATCTATTTTGTCAAAATATTTTAGTTTTTTTTTTTTTTATGTACATGTGTCTGTAGTGACAGTCTCACTAACGCACCAGTCTTCCTAGAAGCTGTTTGAGCATGATTAAATCAGCTCTCATTAACAACATTAACATTCTTCATATCATGCTCTAAAATTGATTGAAATTATAACAGCGGTTGCAATACCCTTCTCATTTGTATTCTACATGTATTTGTTTATTGCAGGCCAATTATGATATTGATCAGGCTTTGATACTTTGCCAGATGAACAACTTTAAAGCCGGAATACTTTATCTATATGAAAAAGCTCATTTGTATGTTTTCAATTTCCTCAACTTAAATTTTTTGTTATTACTTCTTGTTTTTACAGATTTTTTAAAAACTAAATATTCAAAATATGAAGATTAAATGTCAATTTAGGAAATTAATTATTTTATCTTTTAACAGATATCAACAAATTTTGAGGTATCACATGGAACATACTGAACATAACATACATAACATACATGTTATTGAAACATGTAAAAAATTTGGGCAAGTATCACAATTTTGTTATAGTCAAACACAAATTGGCATGTATGTTATAAATTATAATTATTTTTATGTTTTTTTTTAAACATACCTTTTTTTTGTAACTTATTTCTTAGTACTTCATTGCTGATTTTATTTTTTTAATCTTGTATTTTGCTCACTAAAGTCAGCAAGATCCTCAGCTGTGGATTCAGGCACTGTCATATTTTGCTGGTAAAGAAGAGTCCTGTAAATCTCAGTTAATGGCTGTATTATCTCGTATCCTTTGTAAAATAAGAAAAATATCATTTCAATTTAGTAAATTATTTTCATGAAAGAAGGTATCTTTTAAAAAAAATTTTTTTTACAATTTTATCTATACATTTTTTTTGTTTTTCAAGAAGTTATATACACATGTATTTCTAAAAAATTACATGCTATTGCGAGTTAAAGGTTCTTATTTGTTAAGTAAATTAATGGTTTTTTTTTCAAAATTGGTCACTTGTGCCAAGTTTTGTCCATGTATGAAACAATTTAAAAAAAAAACAGTTTTGAAAAAAAAATGATAATAAACAACAAAACATATTTAAATTCTTTACATCTTCTGACATGTCAGAGCTGACAAAAAAATGATAATAAACAACAAAACATATTTAAATTCTTTACTTCTTCTGACATGTCAGAGCTGACAAAAAATGAACATTAGCTAAATGATGGAAGGCTTTTTTCTTAAAAAATAAATATGCTAAATAAAAGAGTGAACAATTTTTTTTGCTAAGTATTTAATAGATGCCTAAATGAATACATGTAATGAGTTTAACTAATGTTGATTCTATAGCCGTATTGCCAATATGGGTATAAGATGCAATACTTGTATATTTTATACTTAAACCCTATTGGCTATAGAGTAATAATTTGCAATTTTTTTTTTACTAAAGCCATATCAGTTATATGTGGAGAGTTATAAAGAACAAAAACACAATTACAAACTTAACTTTTAAAATACATACAAATATTTGTATTTTAATATAGGACCTACATAACAATTATCCCCCACCTCTGAAACATAAGAGACAAAGATGTATTCATCCAATGTGTTGGATAATATCTGCTTAGAATTGCAGGGGGAATATATACATGTGTATGTATGTATAATTAAATTTAACCCCCCTTTCATTAGACAGTTTAGTTTTATCTATTATGTTCAGGTTATTGGCATAGGGATGGTGAAACACTAGCTTGCTTTATCAAAGACCAGGGTGTTGAACAATATCTTATGAATTAAACAATATCTATTTGATGTCAATGCACCCCACCCCTCCATTAAACCTGGATTATGAAAAGGAACTTTTGGCCAGGTGTAGAACAAATCATTGACTTACTGTCTTGGTACAATTTAAAAAAAAATCTTTTTGGGTTTTTTTTTTATAACTTATGTATATGAAATAATTGAAGTTTGTCAAACTTTCAACTGTATCACCAATAGGGTGTAAGTAAAAATATGCCTCTCACAATAGTATAGTGATACAGTTTTAGTAAAAATATGATGGTCAGTGCAGTTTCAGTAAAAATGATGGCATCTTTATTAATAACCTGTCCCCTGTCTTAATGTAAAAAAAAAGTTTTTGAGGCAGAATACATTACTTTGTAAAATACATAATATAATCTGTACAACTTTTATTCTAGTCCCACATTTTCATTCCTTTACATCTGATAAGATATTGATAAAAAAAACTTACTGCCTCCATTGATGGTCATCCAAATTTTGGCCCACAATTCATCTGCTACTCTCTCAGTAGCTAAGGTTAGTGATTCTATAACTTGTAATCTGTTTTGTCTGATTTTAACATTGATCATAACTAATGATAAGTTAGAATTTTTTTTTTTTCAAACCAATCGACATTTTTTATTATTGAGTTTTCATTTCTTAGTGTGCATGTATTCAATTTAATAAAAAAAAAGCTAACTAGTTTCGACTAATATGCATTTCTGAACAAGACACATTACAGGAGTCTTCTAATAAATATTTTTGAATGTATAAACTTCTTAACCAATGCTTTGGCGGCTGCCTTTGTTCATGAATAATAAATATTAAAAGAATGAAATAATAATGTTAAATTTAAAAAAGAATTAATGGCAAATAAGAATTATTTGTAACAGCAACCAGAGCCTTTGTTATGTTTAGGGCAATATGTTTTGGTTCCCTTTATAAAGGAACATTTGGTTATAAAATACATAAAGCAAATTTTATTTGGTTTATGAATTATTTGTTCAGGCCGCTGGTTTGACATGCCTGCTTTAGAATTATAGAATTTAAAACAAAATATTTTTCTTTATTGCATACCTTGTTTGATAAAATTTGATTGTTATGTTTACCCTTTAGGATTATATAGTCCGTCGTTTGCAACTAGAAAATGATCAGATAGCAGAAGATGAGAGATTAATAAAACAGTATAGGGAAGACACAGAAAAGAAACGTAAAAAGATTGAGGAATTAAAGACTTTGTATGATTTTTTTTTCCTATATTGAACAATATTTAATTTACAAAAGCTCACAATTGAGGTTAAGATACTTATGATTTAAATTTGTTACATTTCTATTTCAATAAATTGCTTTAATGAAATGTTTTTCAAAAGTTCCCATTCTGATGTTTTCATAGCGCCAAAGTTTTTCAAGCATCCAAGTGCAATATTTGCAGCCATTCCTTAGAGTTACCATCTGTTCATTTTCTTTGTGAGCCACACTCTTATCATCAACAGTAAGTTATTGGCCAAAGTAAACAAAAAATGTTTTTTTTTAAATTATTAAGTGGCCATTTATATTACTAATAAAAATCTTTCTAATTCAAATCATTAACTTTCTAATTTATCAGTTGCTTTGAAAGCTATGCAGAAAATGATATGGAGTGCCCAGTTTGTGCCCCAGAAAACAGGTAGGTTTCTTCTCAACGTTGTAATAAGCTAGATTAATTGATTTTCATTTTTTTCCCCAATTTGTACTTTGTTGTTTTTTTTACTTTAACTTGTTTAAAATTTTATTTTTTGAGAAAAATTATGGACATCATCAGAGCTCAGGAACAGTCTAAAGATATTCATGAATTTTTTCACAATCAGGTTAGTTTCTATCTAGTGATTATTGAAATTTAATTCGAGTAAATTTTATCCGTATGATGATTTATCTATTTAATATTAATAATATCTCGATTCACAATTTCGATTTATGCAATTATGTTAAGTGTAGTCGGAAGTAAGTTTATCTTTCTTTATAAGATACTTTTTTTATTGCGTATTTGAAAAACAGACTAGCATATTGGTCAATAAATGACCAGCAGTTTATATTTCTATTTAACAAATGCATTTTTCCACTTTATACATCTTTTAGCTGGAAAGAGCACCTGACGGATTTTCAGTCGTTGCTGATTACTTTGGAAGAGGGGTATTTAATAAGGTATTAGTCTGAAATACATTTATAAATATAGCTTTCACTTTTGTAGATATGTCTTAATTCATATATAGTACTGAATTTTATGCAAAATTTTATGTCATGAAATTATTAAATGTACTTATTTGAAAGACCCTGTCATAATGAGATTATCTTATGAAACACCCAACTCTGACAGATTTAACAGTTCCCCTTTTTATATCCTCACTATATCCAAGTGTCCAGTGATTATAAGGGCTCCACAAATTTATGTCAAAACACACATACAGCATGCAGATTGGGCCAAACACTTGTCTCAAGGCTATTAAAACTATTCACTTACATAAGTGAAAATTTCACTCATTTAAATGTTTTAGGGCACATCTTATTTATTGTTTCTTAATACATGCACTAGTAGATATCTATCAGTTTCTGTATAGGATTAAATTATAAGTGTTTTATTTTAATTACTCATTTCATATGAGTTTATTTTATTTATGTTCACTAGGTAACTTTAATCACAGATCAGCCCAGCAAGATCAGCACTAGCGGTGGTAGATAATAATCTTAGATAGGGAAATTTTTATTATGCGATGGACCAGCGCTGGTAGATGTTAATGTTAGATCAGGATGTGATTGTGTGTAAACCTTTTAACCTGCTACTCTCTTGACAAAAAAGACATCTTTACTCTTCCTTGCTTCACCATGAATTAATTGTGAATTAATCTTAATTATTTGTCAGTTATGTCAAAATATGTTTTGCTTTCTCAGCACTTATTCTAAACTTAAACCATAACACCAAAATGTTTAAGGCATAAACTAAATCATGTAAAATTCATATAAGTAACACAAAAAACAAACCTTTTTATTACCAACTAATACATTATTATACATTGGCACAAATTCTTTTTGTTTATAATAAATAGAGCACTTATTTATTTATCATGACACAAAATTTGATAACCTATATTCATAAAATATTTTTTTTTATCCAATTCGATTACAAGTATTGAGATTTCATTACACAGTTATGATAAGTTATCGCAATATATGAAACTCTTCCTTCAACTTAAAAATATCTTAAGAGTTGAACCACATACTTTCAGTACAAAATGAAACACTTTCAGTCTTTTGACGTTTTCTAGAAACTCAATTACGCTTTGCCTTTCTCAAAAACTTTGCACGCTAAAGCTTTCTGTGAAACTCAAATAATACATCCACTACCTAATATCATTCCTATATTTTTCTCAGCTATGTCATATGGCCACCTAATAATACATGTTGTACATGTATAAACTTGAATGGTAACATCTATAAATAATTCCTGTCTGATTCTGGAGAAAATGGTTGGTACTGGGCAGACATTGATGTTGTCATTGGTTTAAGGTTGAAAGTAAACTTTGTTGTAATAAAGGTATTAATTTATACATTGCTCTATGTTGATTTTTCATTTATTTATATAAATTAAACTATAGACTTTATTGAGTAAAATGTGTGATACAAATGTAAATGAAGTTTTGATTGTGCATAAATGAACTCTGTCTATGAAAAATATGATTAGAAAAAAAAAAACTGAAATTTATTGTAAATAAGCTGAAATCAGCATTTTTCTTTTCCAAACTGTCTGAATTCTATAAAATCTTAACTGATTTTTTATTTTTGTGTGTGTTTAAGTTATCAGTTTTCTTCCTTAGTAATAACTTTATTGTTCAGTAATTAGACCAATGCAGTTACTATTTTCATACCTCTAATTTCTTATGGTCTTTCAGAAACAAAATATATACATGTACATGGAAATTTTTTAAACAAACATATTTAAACAAGTCTTGGTAATCTTTAGAGAATATTTGAGTGATTGGCATTAATACATGACAACAAACCCTGCTCATCTTGACTCAAAGGAGCCTTTCCTTATCAATAGTCATTTTTCGCATAAGAAAAGTTAGACTTTTTTCAATCATCAGATAAGCCTTTGTTTGAAATAATCTAAGGTAAATCTACTTCTGGCTTTATTACAGATTAAATTAACGATACATATAAGTTTTACTCTGTTAAGACTGAAGAAAAGTCTTTATCTTAATTGCTGCATTAAAATAGAACATATCTGAAAAATACTTTTCAAAATATGAAATTGTAAAAGAAAAATTTTGTATCCTGCAATGAATTCACATTTCAGAAGTTCTTGTGTTTTTCTGTGTCAGAATCCTTATTTGAATTTCACTCTTCATTGCAGTTTTGTTTAAGATAAAATATTGAGGTATTTTTAGTATGTATCATTTTTGGCACTTTAATATTTCAATATTTTAATAGGTGATGTATTTTTTTTTTATTTTAACCAAATTTCACCCTTATTTAATATTTTGCTCTGGCTATTCTCATACAGTGTAAATTAGGGTGTCATGATTTAGTCTGAACTATGTATAAGAATTTAACTGTAGTATTTTGCATTGCATCATGAAATGTTTCATTGTTTTACTACATGCTACATTTTTTTTTAATGTGCTAGTATGTAAGCATTCCAATTAAAGAATGTGATTTAAGCTCATCTGTGTGCACTGTTTCTTTTTACTACTTGTGATAATTCATTAAAAGTACATTTATATAATTCGTTCTTATACAAACTTTCAATGTGCTTACATCCATCCAAACTTCTGTGACAAACTCAGTAGTAGATCTTCCTTAGAAAATGCTGTTTTTACTTCACTTATGGCAGTAAAGTGGATTCAGAGCTGTTCTTATGGATAGTAATCCACTCTACTACCAAAGTGGCCCCTTTCAGTTTAAATTTCTATCAACCTTTTGATGCTATAAGGGACACCCACGGGTAATTTTGTCTACGTTTTATCTTAATCTCTGCCGTGGGCAACCTAAGAGCGGCTCTGTGTAGATAAGTTTAAAAAAAGTAAATATTGGAAACAATAGTCCAATGTCACTGGATTCGCGTTTATTTGTGATTATTTTCACAAAATAACCTAGCAGAAGGTTATGAAAATAATTTCTTTTATCTATTTGGGTCATAGCCTTTTCCAAGTGTATTTCTTATTGTAGAATCTGTCTTGCCCCTGCTTTGTATATAACCTACTAGAGTTGCTTGTCCGTAATTACATCATGGGCAAAGGGATTTCTAAAAGTGGTTACCTGATTATGTTGGCGGGTACTTGTTAGCCCAATAGCGCAGGGCAGGATTCTACTGGAGGGTGGCCATTTCATAAGGGTCATCCATCCTTATATTCAGCCCGATCTCATCTTTCTGATTTCTTCATTTGGCAGGTTCTTTTCAAAATGCTGGCATTGCTGAAGGTGTCAAGCCAATGAGAATTCTGGAGAATTTTTCCGAGGGAACTGTTTGTAAAGATCTGGACTTTCTTGGTGATGTTTCTGGTCGTCCCCCATGTCTCTGCATCATACAATAAGACTGACTTATACTTGAACAATCGAATCTTAGTGGCCAAGAACAACTCTCTGGTATTCCAAATGTTCCTGAGGTGGATGTAGGCGGCTTTTGCTTTTCCGATCATTGATAACTGTCTTGACGCCTGTCTCGGTGTCACCCTTTTTATTTCTTACCTGGTAGTAAAGGACTGCATTTCTTCCAGATGACTTCCAAACATGCTGACTGGCTTTGTGTTGGTGTTGTTTTTTTAAGGATATTTGTCTCGTCTTGTGGATAATGAAGCCAACAAATTCAGTGGTTGTCAAAAACCTGTTATCTAAGATTATTGTAACTGTTATTCTGATCATCGTTGTGCAGTTTAGGAGTTTAAACCACAATAATGCTAGTTAGTACTGGCTTCCGCAAGCCAGAATATAAAAAAAAATGTACACTATCATGGAATGAGCTTGAGAGAATGACCCAGCTGACTCTGTGGAACTGTTGTTTGCAGCCCATACCTGGCAATGACGTTGATGATTGCAGTGAATCGGCATTTAATTATTTTAATCTAAATTTGTCTGTTGAAGTCTCATTACTGTAAATTACTCTAAAGAATTTCTCATTTAACCCACTTGGGAGGGAGGGGGCTTTACTATGATTTTCCGACCCCTGATTTAGTTTACCCTGGTCATATTTGAGATCGATATTATGGCTGTTGGTTACGATTTATGATTCTTGCGAAATTACGGTTCATGATTAACTTTCATTTAACTAATTTAGGTCTATTGAGTTGCACAACTATCTGGTGCGTTTTAGCACCGTTTATGTCAATAACTGCGAGGAAGTTGGATGACATGGTTATACATGAAAATAAACATCTTGATCAATAGTGTATTAACAATGGGTTGATTTAGTTATATTCATAATGTGAAAAAAAATGAACACAACCTTTCAGTATTATTTATTCTTTTTAGTATATCTAACACACGTATTTTCTGTTGTTGAAGAAGTAGAATATAATATTAACTATTATAAACAGCAAAAGTATTTTCCCGGGTGTTGGCCGGGAATTGAATATGCAGACAACGGGAATTTTATCATAGAACAAAACATAGAATTTCACTTGGTAAGTTTTGATTTAGTTCACAGTAAAAAGAAAGGGACGGGCAGACAATGTCTGATTGAGAAAAATTGTTTGGTGGTTAAAACAAATATTGATAGATGAAAAATAAATACATTATTTAATAAGTTGGAAGCAAGCCGTCTTAATAACATTAGGGTGCAGATTAATAACATTAGGGCGCAGATTAATAACATTAGGGCGCAGGATAAAACAATCCGTTGAGGCCCTCACCATAATCACTCAAAACAATGAAATATAAATGGTCAGTTAGCATCGGGGACATATACTAGTTGCAAAGTATTTTATTTATTTTTTGTAGGCTCTATGCTGAGACTTTTAGAGATATTAAAAGGTATAATTGCTCTATGCAGATACTTTTATAAATATTAAAAGGTATAATTGTTCTAGGCAGACTTTTAGAGATAGTAAAAGGTATAATTGATCTAGGTAGAGACGTTTAGAGATATTAAAAGGCTATAATCAAAAGTATATTTCGGCCCCCTTTAACTTTATGTTTGGTAGGGGACCTTTGGTATTGGGGAAAACAGGCCTGTCGTCTAGTTTGCCTGTCCATAAGAAAGTCTATATTAGTGGTTCCCACCCACTCCTTCATTCAGCTAAAGCCCAATCAGGTACAAATGTTGAAACGGCTCTGGTTTGAATTAAAAAAAAAAAAACTTTATATCTTTTTTCATTGTTTTTGTTGTGATCCCAGCATACTGGGTGTAGAAATGGTACAATTCAATATTGATAGGTTTAGTATCCGGTTTAAAATCAATTATTATTTTGTAGGAATGTCAGCCTGGATTTACGAGGCCGTTTGGAAGCAAAAGGGTTTGGTTTTGTAACAGTTCCAACCTGAGTCCGGCGAGCCCCATACCCAAGAATGAAGATAATGCTTACATTCCAACAACCTACGTTGGTAAGTTAATTGCTTTCAGCTGCTATTACAAGCAGAGCCGTTCTTAGGTTGTCGTGGGGCTGGGGCTAATGCCATAATCACCACCCATCCCCCCCAAAGGCCTTTACTGGTATATCGGCATGTAGGCCTCCACAAGTTTGCCGTACTTCAAATGTCTAACATCAAATGCCTAAGAAATTCTTTATTTATTGTCTAGAGCAGATTCTACCACAGAGCGTCCATTTAGACCTCGAGGCGACGACAGTTACACCAAAGGTACAAGAGTGCACAAGCGACCCAAACGATGGAGCGACTCTAGAAGATGTTGTGATTGGAGGGTTCTTATTTCAGCTGTACACCTCCCCATACTCAAGAGAATGTAAAGTGACCGTTAACACCGACGGAATACTGACTGGAGTACGTACTTACTTGTACCCAGCGGAGGATTTAACGCGGATTCACCGGGCGCATGCACTGGGCCCCAATTTCAGAAGGGCCCCGACTTTTGAAGGATCCCACAAAACAACAACTTTATCACTTTTCAAGGGACTGACAATTTTCATTTTCGCCCGGAGCCGCAACCGATCTTAATCCGTTTAGTTATACACGATACAGTTAGAAAGATGGACAATCTTTGTTGTTTGTGTAAAATGTTTAGTAAATATGCATGTACTCAAACTCGTTTCTGGGCGGTAGATGGTACAAGTGTTTAATAATTTCACTTACATTAATCCATTTATTTTTACTTATAACTAATTTTTTAAAAAAAGTTAAATGTTTGCTGTGCTGACGTTTAAACTCTGGTGTCTTCCACGTGGAAACAATTTTTTGGGCACCTCAATGACTTCTGAATTCAAAGAGCGTAAACTTGTTGGAAGTGTGTATCGCATAATTTGCATGCTCCCATAACTCTAACCGTGTATGCTCCTAACCAGGGCAGTTCTTATGCTTTTTGGTGGCCCTACGCAGAGACATCCAGAGATGCTTGAGGAGTCTAATGGAAAACGGATTGACGGTCCTCCTTCAGTGGGGGGGGGGGCTCTATGCTGTCGCCGCCCTAATTGACCTGTTGCTCTGCTCGTTTCACATTTCATTGAATATTAGTGGCCTAATAATGAGAACAACCAAGTTAAAGTCTCGACCTTCTCCCACTCCAGGTGTTAACGTCTTACACGTTTAGGATACACCATCGACCCGTGACTAACTACCTTCAACCAGGCGTACTGGACTCTGCCAGACTTCACCTCAGACTGCACGCCAGACGAGTCATGACGAGACTGTACAGTCAAAATAGTAAGTTTACAAGCAGCTGGCCACCTCATATCAAATAGGTTCTTAAAATAATGATAGGTTATATCTTGACCCCGTGAATGAGTTGTTTTTTTTTTCCTAAAGAAATCCGTTTAGCATTCACCAAACATTTCAATATAGATATCTAATTTAGCATTCACCAAACATTTCAATATAGATATCTAATTTAGCATTCACCAAACATTTCAATATAGATATCTAATTTAGCATTCACCAAACATTTCAATATAGATATCTAATTTAGCATTCACCAAACATTTCAATATAAATATCTAATTTAGCATTCACCAAACATTTCAATATAGATATCTAAAAGGTATACGAGTCTTGTTCTATTATGTTAAAATAGTCAAGGAATGTCTCGGTATGTAAGATCTGAAAGTCAAACCCAGAATAGTTTTATTCAGTGGTTCTATAATTTTAGGCCCTCTAAGAAACCTGTCATATTTCTGCTACTCACATGTAGGTGAATACACAATGATAAAAAAAGGAAAAACATTAATTTTAAAATATTCTCGATTAAGCAATTATGAGTAGTTTTTTTTGATACCCACCAGTGGCGTAGCGAGCTTAACTCAATCCCTTTGCACAATACCTTTTTAGCGCCTTTCCCATTCGAAAACCATATATTATTATATATTTTGCGGACCATTTGGCGCCCCTTTGTGAATAGCGCCGGGGCATGACCCCCCACTTGCCCCCCCCCCCCGCTACGCCACTGGTACCCACTTCAAACCAGCTCGCGATCCACCACATTATGTCGCGACACATCTTTGAGAACCACTGTTTTCACGTAGACGACTTCAAGGGGCCAAGATTAAAGGAATATTTCTTGATGATGCTATATCAATATTACAGAAAATAAACTCACTATACACGAGTTTTTTTTTATCATAATACATGTGTATGTAGTCTAGTCAAAGCCGTTCTAAATGACAGGAAAACTAGGCATACTATTATTATTAATTAACAAATATATTATGTTTTTTTTTTCAAAACAGAAATAAAAAAAAATTACAGTATCACTTAAACAAAGATTCTATATCTTCATTCAGGTTTGAACTTCACTCTCGGCCCAGACAATAACTTCAGAGCTGGGGCTTGTGTGATGGGAAGTCTGGTGGAAGCATCTGAAGACAATTTTGAGACTAACATTTCTTTCTGTAGTAAGCAAAAGATTAGTGGAACAGTTCAAATCTGTTTTAGAGAATAAAACTTATATATAGACATACAAATTAAAAAAAAAATATACCCACCACTTGGCTACCACTACTCTTACATTTATAACGGATTATAGCAAAACAAAAAAGTACACCCGATGCCAAGATGCGTTATATAATATTTGAACGATTACTTGTATTCTTAGAAGAGAAAGGTAAGAGATTCAGTAGGAATAGTTTTCTCGTGGTCTCAAAATGATTCAAGACGGCCATGATAGATTTGTGTCTCAACAGTCCAATTTTTTTTTGTTGTTTTGTTAAAATTGCTGTTGGTCAATATACTAAATTATGTATCAACTAACATTTTCACTTTTTAAGACATGAAAACTAAAACTGATTTCAGATTTGTTCATAGTAATATCAAGACATTTTTTTTATTTACAATGTTAAACATACCCATATGGTATAAAATTGCTGAACTTGTATATACATCACACAGGGCGCTGCTAATTGGTGATTGTTTCTTATGCCATAACTTATGACCCATACAGGGATGTGTGCTATTGGCATGTTCATGAATTTAGATCTGAAACTTTGTCTGCCTTGCGAGATCGGCTACAATGACTTTCCAGGGGCAGTCTCCTGTAAGCCTTGCCCAGTTGTTATGGCTGAAGCTGACAAGACTGCCCAGTCTATAACTGGTTGTTACGTCGATATTGACAACCAGCCAGGTAAGCCTTAGTTGATATGTAGACTGTTGATAGTGACAACAGCCAGGTAGACCCATTGTTGATATGTTGACTGTTGATATTGACAGCCAGCCAGGTAAGCCTTAGTTGATGTGTTGACTATTGATAATGACAGCCAGCCAGGTAAGCCTTAGTTGATATGTTGACTGTTGATAGTGACAGCCATCCAGGTAAGCCTTAGTTGATATGTTGACTGTTGATAGTGACAACAGCCAGGTAAGCCTTAGTTGATATGTTGACTGTTGATATTGACAGCCATCCATGTAGACCCATTGTTGATATGTTGACTGTTGATATTGACAGCCAGCCAGGTAAGCCTTAGTTGATATGTTGACTATTGATAATGACAGCCAGCCAGGTAAGCCTTAGTTGATATGTTGACTGTTGATAGTGACAACAGCCAGGTAGACCCACTGTTGATATGTTGACTGTTGATAGTGACAACAGCCAGGTAAGCCTTAGTTGATATGTTGACTATTGATAATGACAGCCATCCAGGTAAGCCTTAGTTGATATGTTGACTGTTGATAGTGACAGCCATCCAGGTAAGCCTTAGTTGATATGTTGACTGTTGATAATGACAGCCATCTAGGTTCGAGGGATGCGGGCCGCACCGGGTGACACCATTTTAGGGGTGACACCATCATGAACAGTTCTAAATTTCATAGCAGAAAAGCATCGGCCTAGTCGGTTTTATAGCCGATCATAGTTAAAAACATGAGCAGTAGCACATGGTCTCACCATGCAGAGCAGTAGCACAGGGTGTCACCATGCAGAGCAGTATCGCAGGGTGTCACCATGCATAGCAATAACTTAGGGTGTCACCATATTAAGCAGTAGCACAGGGGGTGCCAGTGCCACCATGCAGAACATTAGCACAGGGTGCCACCATGCATAACAGTAGCACAGGGTGCAATCATGCAGAGCGTCTGGATCTTAGGTAAATGAATACAGGTCAAAGATGCTCGGATAAATCTAGACTTTTTTTCTGCAAACGTTCTAATGAAAGTAATATACATCTTTCTGAAACACAGTCAGTAATACTATCGTTTTTTATCGCTAAAGAATTTTTAAGTACATTCCTAAGGTCTAGTCCAGGAAAATTCAAAATATGTGGAGGTGGAAGTCTTAGGGAAAGGGAGGGGGGTGACACCCTGAATTTTCCTCACCAGGTGACACCAACCACTGGATAGGCCCATTGTTAATATGTTTTACTTTTACAAACTTTAGTATCTAAATAAATCTAAATCTTAAGTATTAAATAAACATATACATATAGATTTGAATCAAGTCCATATATCTGTATGTATGTCTATCTACATTAATTCTCTATGTTTGTACGCATGTCTACCTACATTAAGTCTATATGTCTGTATGTATGTCGACCTACATTAAGTCTATATGTTTGTATGCATGTCTAACTACATTAAGTCTATATGTCTGTATGCATGTCTGCCTACATTAAGACTATATGTCTGAAAGCATGTCTGCCTACATTAAGTCTATATGTCTGTATGCATGTCTGCCTACATTAAGACTATATGTCTGTATGCATGTCTGCCTACATTAAGACTATATGTCTGTATGCATGTCTACCTACATTAAGTCTATATGTCTGTATGCATGTCTACCTACATTAAGTCTATATGTCTGTATGCATGTCTACCTACATTGTATGTCTACCTACATTAAGACTATATGTCTGTATGCATGTCTGCCTACATTAAGACTATTTGCTCTAAACTCCCCCCACAGATCGCACCGTGACATTACGTGAAGGAATACTTTTCTTCTTTATATTTCATCTGGTTGTCTTTTGTTTGGTCATCTGGAACATTAAATATTTCCAGCCTCTCATTTCTTGATTCTCAATCACAATATGAGGTAAACGTTTCCACATTAAGGTCTTTTAATCAAACATTTTCAAAAATTACGCCTTGGCTCGGAGCAAGCTATGAGTTTTGCCACAGGCAGGGGCGGATTTAACGGCGGGGAGCGGGATACAAAAATCCATTATGCTGCATGCTGCTTTAGTTTTTAACAACTCTGACTTTTTTTAAAGGGGTCCCCAATGTATTATTATGCACCCCGGGGCAAGAGTTGAACGTAATCCTCCTCTGGCTGCATGTCATGAAATTTTGAAACTGCATTTATCGAAAAAACATCAACAACAACAGCAGCAGCAACAACAACAACAGCAGCAGCAGCAACGACAACAACAACAGCAACAGCAACTCTTATTTAGTTTAAGGGAATATTGTTAAAAGGAACTCGTAAAAATGCAAAGTCAACGTGACAAAAATTTGATAGTGTGGAATAAATTTAAAGATCTTCAGGTGGAGACATTAAAAGATGACATAATTTAGACAAATCTGTAACTGAAACTGGTACCCTCCACTCTTTTGATCCACACGTGGACAGAGAGTTTGAACAAAGCAATTTACTTTTTTTTTAGAAAGTCATGACATACAGTGGCGCAAATTAAGAGGGGCGCAGGGTGCAGTCAGCGTGGGTACTTACTTTGCTACTTGGAAGGGGTGGCTTTTTCACCACTTCAGTAATTTTTGACTTGGGAATGGGGCGGCTTGTTCGCCCCTCACGCTAATGTTGACACTGATGACATAGCTGTTAGTCAGCCCCGTAGCGTGAAAATTTTACATCAGGGGCCAGGCATTCTACAGCAGGGGCCAGGCAATAGCAGGGGGGCAGGTAATACATTTTACTAAGTAGAAAAAAATAAGCAGAGCCCCCCGCACGCAACGGGCCTGCTGTTAGTTGATATGAAGTGAAACTTTTGTTCTGCTCACACCCCTCATGCTAATGTTGACACTGATGACATAGCTGTTAGTCAGCCCCGTAGCGTGAAAATTTTACAGAAGGGGCCAGGCCTTCTACAGCAGGGGCCAGACAATAGCAGGGGGGCAGGTAATACATTTTACTAAGTAGAAAAAAATAAGCAGGGCCCCCCCGCACGCTACGGGCCTGCTGTTAGTTGATATGAAGTGAAACTTTTGTTCTGCTCACGCCCCTCATGCTAATGTTGACACTGATGACATAGCTGATAGTTGATATGAAGTGAAACTTTTGTTCTTCTCACTCTCAGGGCAGCCGTAAGGTCTTCGTGGCCACAGGCCCTATTGCATCAAAAAGGAAAAAGAGGGCCCCTCGCTAGAGAGTAGCCTGATTTTCTCTAAGCTCGTCAAGGCAATTTATACACGTATAAAACAATTGGTTAAATTGATATAGGGTTTCTTTCCCAGGATAACGCTCCCGGCCGAATTAAAGATTCTTAAACACATACCGGGGATTGTATTCCGGGAAGAACTATTTAAATTAAAACAACTCCTTTTTGACGAAATTAACATATGTTTTTGGCTCACAGTGGTATCTTTAGTTGCACAAATGTTATTATCATGTAGCGGCAAGGGCTTATATTAGGCCAAGCGCCTAATTTGCCTACATGATCAGACAGCCTAGTAATTCGTATAATAAGTTTCATGTGCAGTAATAATTAAATCAACTATTTACCAGATTAAACCAATAATAAATTTAGTGGGAAAAGTGCCTCCCCCCTCCCCTTTTTTAAAAAAGCAAACAGCAACAACCAAACCACAGATTAGAAATCTATTTAGTCAGTCAAGAAACGAAGAGTAGTAAACATACATTGGGGGGGGGGTATGGAGAGGTTATCACACGTTAGTGTATTCTACTATGTTAGGTATATTTGCCAACAAGTAGCGATGTACGCATCTGGAATCCGTCCTATCTAGTGTTGTTTTCGTTGACGAAAACTAAAACTAAAACCTTCGTTGACGAAAATCTTGACTTTTCGTCAACGAGAACTAAAACTAAAACTAAAATTAGCAGCAAGACTAAAACTAGACGAAAACTGAAATTATTACAGAAAAAAACGAAATAAAAACTGAAACTAAAATATAGTGTTGCTTTCGTTCACGAAAACTAAAATTAAAACCTTCGTTAACGAAAATGTTGACTTTTCGTCAACGAGAACTAAAACTACAACTAAAATTAGCAGCAAGACTAAAACTAGACGAAAACTAAAATTATTACAGAAAAAACGAAATAAAAACTGAAACTAAAATATGACCTGGACTAGGTCGCACATTTCCTAATGCAGGCTCTGTCTGCATGCATGATAATAATAATTTCTCAACGATCTTTTTGTTTGATAGCGTATCTATATAATGAATATAGTATTTCATTTCTAATCAGGTCCCTCACTGATATCATGTAGTAAGTTATGAAGGATGGAACAATCAGGTCCCTCACCGATACCATGTAGTAAGTTATGAAAGATGGAACGCCATAACAAAGACACGCTTTTATGAGGAATAGTTGGTGTATACATGTATTAAAAAAGTTACTATTATTATTTTTGTGATTTTTTTTGTCAAAACTAATATAACTAAATATGTCAAATAAATCATGGAGCATATCCAGTTAAATTTTTTCTTGCAACGCTTACTTTTTTTCAAATATGTTAGAATTGTTAGATACTTTAAGAGTCGTTCCGTTGATGCTGCTATATGATATTTTTTTGTGTTCATTTTAAAAGCTTTACAACTAGCTTAATAACTACATGCACATATAATTTGACGAAGCGTTGTTTGACTCTAGTTTTATTTCCAAAGACACAGATAATGAGTCGATGTTTTGGACTCAGAGTGAAGATGATAATAAAGGAGAAAATTCGAATATAAAATTTGCAGATTACATTTGGCCAGATTAATAAAAACAGTTTTCAAAGTGTAATGTTTTAGTTAAGTGCATTGATTCGAGTCTTGGGTCTACCAACTGGAAATAAAAAAAAGATATGAAATAGCGCCCCTATGGCCTCTGACAAGTAGGCACTTTTGACATACCCCTCCCCCTCCGCCTTAAATAAAGTTGACAGACTTTTACTTGTTTATCTTAAGTCTTATAGAAATTGTTATTACTTACAGGCAAATAAATGTTCTAGCTTTGTTGCACTAGAGAAAACTAATTGATTACCCGGTACAAAACGACAACAATGACAAACTGGAAAGCAATAGACCTTCTCTTTCTATTTGTATTAGTTGTAACCCCCCCCCCCCCCAATCTCGCGAAAATTTGCATATAGTTGCTGGAGTAGCCTATATTCGGACAGCTAATTTAGTGTCCCAAAATTACTTTAAATCTAGGCACGCTTAATAAAAGTATGTTAAAAATCAACTTAGTACATAATTATTACAGTGGTATACGTCAAATGATTATATTTATGACCTTTTTTTTTACATTTACGAATCGTAACCAATAATCGACTAATTAAAATACAATTTCTGTTGGTTCACTCCCTTGATTTTTCGGGGAGATAATTTTCGTTTCTAAGCTTATAGAAACAGTAAATTTCAAAGTAAATTTCAAAAAAGAAAAAGATATGCGTCGGCGCATCTTGTCTGCGCATTTTCTAAATCCTGCTCTTTGCTACCGGCGGCGTCGTTCTACAAATAGTTATCTTACCTACTGGAATTCATTTCGTTTACCACTTTACCTGCTGACTTCTGAATAGGTAAGTGTTATTGTTTGAAGCTATATTTACTCACTTTCTTTCTTTCCTAGAAATTGCTTTAGTTTTGCATTTTGAAATTGATTATCTATTGTCACATTAAACTTTGCTAGCAGTAAATTTATCACTTCACTTCCGTATTGTAGTAATGTTTGGTATGAAATGACAACAATCCTTAAAAAAACATTGCATGATTGCACTATGTCAGATGTGCCAATTCAGCAGCTTTCATACAGTAAATCGAATTAACACTTGTGTGCTCATAATAATAGTATTTTATAATTAGTACTTTGCTGGCAGTTTAGGGTTAATAATACTACACATAAAGTATAAAAATATAGCATGCCATGTATAATATTTATTTCCTGATTCTTAAATACTAAATCATTCTCAAGTTAAATTATCATGACCACATGAGATGATGAGTCTCATTTGATGCAACTTATCTTTGATGAGTCTCATTTGATGCACCTTATCTTTGATCATTATTATTTTTAAAAAAATGTTGGCTTGTTTAATCAAATACATTATTATATCAATATTACTATTTTGTATAATTTTAATTCCCATCATTTCTAACTTAACTTTTAAAAACTTCTTTAACAATGATATGAATATTAATTTTTTAATATAGTTATCCATTCAATGTGAGTAAATGTTTCACATATCCACAATCACTGTTAACTATTTAGTATTTCAATGAAAGATAAATAACTTGCTTTGTATCATGTAATATTATATTAATGTTGGTGTAATTTTAAAAAAACTAAAATAATAATTTACTATTAATATCAATACAAGCTAAAAACTTGAGTAAAATGGTCATTTTTTCTTCATGTACTCTATAACTACTTTGCTTATGGATGTTTTTAAAGAAGGATTTTGACAATGATTGTTATTTTTATCACTTGGTACTATATTAGTTCTCACACTTCATTGAATTCCAACACATTTACTTTTTCTTAGTTTAATCATTATTGAGTTTTGCCAGGTCAGTCTTGGTATAACATTACATTTTTTGCTCAATTCACATTTATAAATCACAATTTACAAACATAGGTTTCAGCTTTAACATAAGGAATTAAACCAAATATAATGTATTAATAATATTAATATTATGAGGGCATATTAAATTTTTTTTTTTTCGTTCTTTACTTTGATGATCAAGCACTCAGTTTAAGGTAAATTACCCCAACTAAAAATATTTGAAAAATATTTTTGTTTTGACAGTTTCCCTTTATTAACCTAAATATTACTGTAGCTTATTATTTATTTTTTTTTCCCTCTTGTATTAACTTTTCATTTAACAGAAATTAGCATTTACTATTTATACAGAAAATGTATGAAATATTACACATCTTTTGTCTTATTGTTTCTTATTGCTTGAACTTGTTTTCATCTTAATAATTATCCTGCCTAAAAAAAGCGAGTAATTATATTCTTGTTTTATTTAGCGTTTACACATTCTAAAGAAATAGGCATACCTCAGAATACCTGTCCTTTTTCATTTTCAAACCTGACTAAGATGAAAGAGACTCATTATATTCTTTTTTTTAAATTGATGTATTGCCATTCTTATTCTTTATCCTATTCATTATTCTTTTCTCTTAACAAATGAGTAAAAACATGAACTGAAGATCTGGAACTTGTCCAGACTTCACACAGCTTGGCAATGTTATAAACTAAAAATTGTTTACTGATCTTGAGTTTCTCAAGCTTGTATGTCTCTTTTTTTTCAGTTTATATTAAGCATATCATACTAATCATAATAATGGAATAAAAAAAGTTTAGCTTGTAAAACAAATTAACGATTGATCTTATAATACTCTTATTTGTGCTTTAAAAAAAAGTCTTTAGTTGTATGTTGAACTTTTAGAGTTGAGTTCATTCTTAATGTATACTTTGATACAAATGAATACTTTCACTGAATATATCAATAAGTTGCCCTATATTGTCATTCAGTAAAATTATCATTATGTTAAATATTATATTTATACACTGGCAGTGATGTAACTTCAAGAGTGGTTTATTCGAATGAGATGACCGGAACTTGTTACTTTTACATGCAACTGTATTTCAAGTTTTTATAGTTCATATACACTCATTATTAATTTGTCAAGAGAAGAAGGTATCTACTGTAGCTTCCAGAAACTTGCTATGTGCCTTGAAGACTCCTATTGTGAACAATAAATCACCTGGTAAAATAGCTTCTTCCCAATAAATATCTGCTGCCAAGTGCAACACTGATCAGTTATGTTGACATGTACTGAGTTAATGGTAGAATAGGATATGTGGGGGAAAAATAAAGCCTCCCATCTATGACCACTTCTGTGCAGTGCCAGTGAATGTGTTGAAGTACTAGTACACCCAAGTGTCTGCACAACTCTTTAAAGCTTTATTAAAATGGATAACCTATGGTTTCATTCTGTACTGGTGTGGGTCACACAGTTCACATATCCTGTTAGGCTTTCCATGGGATGAGCTGGAGGGTGAGTGGAGGGGTGTGTTCCAATGCAATGAATGTGGCCAGTGGATCAATAACTTATAAACCATGCTCATGAATGTGTTTATTAAAACTCAGCTGAGCTGTTTTTTTTTTATTGCTTGCAATATTTTGTGCCATGGACTTCAATAAATTACATCTAGACAGTGAAGAAAATAAAATACCTCAGTCTGCAGAAAGCTATTTGTAAGTTATTATTTGGCTCCTCCTTTACTTAACACTGTCTAATGTTTCTATTACTATTTTTCTTTTTTTTTTTTTTTAAATACAAAAAGCAAAAAAAAAAAAAAAACAAACATGATATATTTATAGAAAGCAGGTTTCTTATTATTAAAACTACTTAATTATTATTAGACGTTGGGATGGCTTATTTGGTCATTAGTTTATTGAAGAGGGAACAGTTTCACCAAGCATCACTCATAGCCTGGCTTGTATGGATGATTACTTTCATTGAGAAATTGTTTGTCAACACTTGACTAGAACTTCAGCTCAGAGCGCTCATTAACAAATTATTATTCTGTCTAAAACAGATTTTTTTTGTTTTTGATGCTATGATTAACTTCGTCAAAGACAGGCTAGAGGAATGATTTCCTTATCATGATTTTTGTTTGAATAAAAAGTTGCCCCAGCTAATTTAATATCTACCCAGTTCAATCTTGGGGTAAATATATCATATTGTGGCCTTCACTGTTAAAAACCCTTTCTTACTTGTACCGTGCGTGGTGTGACTGGTGTCCCGGTATGTTCAGAGATAGATTCATAATCTCTGTTATTAGATGATGTCTAACGTCGGCTTGAAACTTCAATTTTCTTACTGTGGCTGGTGTCCCGGTATGTTCAGAGATAGATTCATAGTCTTTGTTATTAGGTGATGTATACCGTTGGCTGAAACTTTAGTTTTCTTACTGTGGTCGGCTGAATGTTACTGCTCAACTACAGGGCTCTCTTCTTGTAATAAACTTGACTGGTGTTGTGGAGGTTCCTCCATGTCAGGCCCACCTCTCTGTGGAATCCGTGCTGTAAACTATAGCCACAGGTAAAAAAAAATTTTTTTTTGTCTCTTCCTACAGTGGTTCTCAGTTTTTAAATGTGTAGGTTCCGGTGCAGCACTTAACGAGACTTTTTAAGATGTCAACAAACAACAATATATATATTAACGGTACATTGTCTGAGTTTTTATTTTCAGTATTTATGTGTAGGCCTAATTTTCTGATGATAGACCCTGTCTCAGATCACCGTTATGTCAAATGCTACAGGTTTAGTGCTATATCTATAATATCTATAATATGTTGTTACTAAGAATGGTTACCACAACTTGCGCGTGGTCCTAGCACAGCTCTGTTACTACAGCTAGCAAGCTTAATGGTTGTAGCACGGTGAGATGCTCACCTGTGCTGTTGGATAGTTGATACTTTGAGATTCACTGTTGTAAGCAGCCGGTAAAAAAAAAGAAAAAAAATGTGTGCTCGGATGATTTTCTTGTTTGGTTTGGGTGTACTTCTTATATCAGGAGGAATGTTGTTAGGATGACCTGTCAATGACAAAATACTAAATAAAACTAGCTCACTTGCTGGTATAATATTTGCTATACGCCTTGCTATACCATTGGAAACATGCATGCAAGCTGTTTATTGCTTCTTTAAATTAAATGTGGAGTATAGTCTACCTTGACCTTATTGCCATTGCCCGGGATTTTTTTTTCTATCTCTCTCTCTCTCTCTCTTCTATACCTCCTTTAGACTAGTCACGTTTTAGACCACTGTTATCTCACTAACTTTACTAGCAGTTGAAATATGTTTGTGCCTTGCCTATTTAGTTATGTTCAGCACTTTCTTCTAACATTTCACCATGCCATGCTATTATTATTCCGACCTTGACATTCAGCTACCAAACATTTCATCGCCCTGTGGTATTATTTCTGTGTGGTGGGGGGCGGGGTGATTCATACCCAGACCTTTGCCAGAGACTTAACTCTAGATACTCTTACAAACACATCCTCGTCTTTACAACATGTCAGTCTGTTGTGCCAATTATGAAGCCTTTTTTGTAGAGAATATAGTCAGTGAAATTCAAGTCTTAATGAATTACTACAGATTAGCTAAAAAAAAAAGCTTAGCCTTGCACATTGATACCAAGCTGTAAATTAATGAGCTATTTCGAATGTCATTTGCTTCAGATTGTCAAACAGTTGTGGAAGGGGGCGTGGTCGTGTAAATTGTGTGTAATTTAGACCGCAACTAATGAAACGGTGACATTCTAAAATTAAACTACACCAGACCAGACGTGTAGTTCTGCTCAGTTAATGATGAAATCGTTGTTTACCACTTGAGTAAACTATCTAAAACACCGGCTCCTTTTTTTTTGTCCTTATCCTGAGCACAATCAGTTTGAAGTAAAGGTGAGTGGCATTGTGTTTGAACCCTGTACACTGTGAGTGTGTGTGTGTGTGGGAGAGGGGGGGCATCAGCAGCAGCACTTCTACAACACGGCTATTCCTGAGTCATGAACAGAGACTAGTGGTAATAGCTTGACTCATCTTCCTCTTCTTTTACCCTGACACGGGATTGGCAATTTCTTTCTCATGTGCATTGTGGTGTTGTGTAGTGCTGACACTTGTGGTATTTTTTTAGAGCATTTTCGAAAAAAAATGCTCTATTGTCCCCGTTTTGTCTGTCTGTCTGTCTGTCCGTCATCACCCTAGATCTCAACAACCATAAGTCCTAGACCCATGATGTATATATCATTTTGTAGGTCTTGGCCTGCCAAGAAATGACTTTTTTCCATTTCGCGATCTGACCTCTCAGGGCCGTAAAAGGGGCCTTAGTACAGTTTTTTACTATATAAGCTATATTAATAAAGGAGCGCTATATCTCAGCAACTATAAGTCTTAGAGCCATGATGTATATATCATTTTGTAGGTCTTGGCCTGCCATGTATACATCAAAAGTTCATTTCGCGATAGGATCTCTGAGGGCCGGGCTTCAGGGCTCATAAGGGGCTTATATATTATATATACACCTTGTACGTTCAATAGCCCGTTCATTTGGTGCGAAATACTGCAGCACGTAGTTTCACCAAGATTTATTAAGAAACTCATCAAATGAAATAGTAAGCTTGTGTTCTGAGTTTAATTGAAAGTATCAGAGCTATGCAACAATTGACGGAGTTTTCGGACGATTAAATGACTATAATTTCGAATGTTTTCAATTATGAGTCCTATTTCAGTAACCACAAACCACTTGTAGTTAGATTTAAGAGAAAATAATTTTTTTTCAAATATAAAGAAACGTCTTTATAAATTTTTTTACAGATATATGCATTACACAATTGAATTTATAAACATTTCCAAAATTTACAAATATTTACTGAAAGATAGCATACGTACTGATACATAACATGAAAATGCGCTAACATGTCCTGTGTCCAGAATGGAATAGGCTTAATTGCTTGTTTTTTAAACTCTTTATGTACTCTACACTGTCTACAGGACTTCATATATACACATTCTATTTAGATAAAGGACATAAACTCTTATGATTTTTGTTTTTTTACTAAGGTATTATTAACTCTCCACACAAATTTTCTGAATGTTTTTTTTTGCTATTGATAGCTACTGCACAATGTAATATTTTAGAACAGAACATTTAAATAGTTATTATTTGTTCTCACCTTTGCTATTGTAGTAGAAACCTATTTAAACTAATTACTTTCAATTTTTCAAATGAATCATTCTAAATAGCACCTTACTTGTCATTGCGCAGTATTTTTTTTTAATTATCTAGAGAGAGAGAGAGATTGGGGGTAATGAGATAATTTCATTTCTTATCAATATATTCTTACTAGATCCACCAGATAATTAAAGTTTACTATTCTGTGTAGTTACTGTACTTATGCAATTGACACCATCCCATCTATTGAAATTTCTCTACATACTAAACACAACCATCCTGTCATCTGTGCTTATCAGTGTGTCATTACCCACAACTGGGTTAGGCAGTCCTTACTAAGGTGTACAATATCTATTTACAATCTTACCTAAGCACATTGCTTTTCCACTCCCTTAAATGCTGAATAGTTGTAAATGTTAAACAGTTGTAGCATGTAAAAAAATGTGTGTTTGGTGAAAGTGGGTGTGGCCTGCTTTGTGATCATCATTGTGCATTACATTCATTATTTATAGTCATGACAAAGTTTGATCAGAGTTATTGCTTATATCAAAATAAAAATTAAACTTTATTAATAAAATAATTCATGAATATGATTAGAGCAAAAATTTATTACTTTCAGTAATAGTGGAGATTAGAAATTTACTAACATCTTGAGTTATGCATTAAAATAATGTTTAGTGCATGCTGTTTGTGTAAAAAGCCATGAATGCATAAAATAGCTTGGTCTAGGTTGATTAAACTACATTCAATTATATTCTGCTTCAACTATTATTTTGTAGTATACATCACATCTACTTATCTTTGCAAATTACTGCATTGAAAACAAACAACACACTAATACAATGCTGTGAATACCATTACAAAGCAAATGTGTAAATTTTGTGCCTAAAGCATTGTACTGTCATTCCTCTTTTTAAAAAAAAAAAGTTATTTTTCTTTAGTCATACTGGGTCATGTACATTTTGTATGATGATTCAACCTGCGGTAGGCATTTTACTGTGTGACCCTTAGCTGGATCTACTATTCGGGTGATATCTTAAATTCTGATAGTGTTAAGTAAACATGGGTAAAATTATCTTTAAAACTACAAGTATAAAAAAAAAATAATTGAAACAGTTACTACCCTCTGTATTTATGTACACACTCACAAACATCAAGGCAGAGATAAGTGACAGTACAAATGTACACTTGTAAATTTTAAGTACTGGACATTATTTGTAAACTATTTTTGTTACTCACTTTCTAAATCTTCTTTATGAGCTATCTGTGTTATATGGGTTGTGTCAGCAAATCTTGAGCCGCTGAAAATTTAAATTTCCACCAAGACTCCTGATCAAACATTCTCACCTACTGTTTTGTAATTTAAGAAGATTGACTGGGAAACACCCTTTCATAAAATAGAAGTTTCATTTATTAGTAAAGTGTGCTGTATGGGCACAGGTAAAAGTACAAGTAGTGTTTTGTGAGTAATGTACTAATAATTTCAGACTCTGAATCTGAATGTTACATTTTCGTTAATCATAAAAAGTAAACTATTAACAAAATTAGAAAGAAAAAAATCAGCATAATATACATGACAGTAATCAGCATAAATGTTTAAGCTTTTTGTTTCGTTGTTAACATAAAGATTGTTTTCCTTTTTTTATAAATTTTCAAAGTTAAGAATAACACATTATACATCCAAGCGATTAATGATCTGACTTCATTGTGGACAAAAAACTATGACTCATAATCAGAATAGTTAAAAATGAAAACATTTGGTAAGAAATATAGGACAGGCTAGGACATTTCCTTTTCATCCTGGGATGCTGAGACTGTTGATGTGATATTGGTATGTGTCCCAGATAAATTTGGACATCACCATACTTAAAGGACATCTGTTTGGGTTCACCCATCTATTGTCATGAACCTAATGCTAATCTAATGTTTTTGCTGTGGTTTTATGTTCTTGTTATACCATGTGGTTATGAATGAAAAAAACTGTTTTAGAAAGTATTAATTGATATATTTTGTCATTTCTTCTTTCACATATATTATTACTTTTCTATTTTCTTCAGATTAATTAGATAAGTGGAAAATCCTTTATTTCATGTTTATAATTCTTTTCAGAACTGTCAGAAGTGTAAGTAGTAGCCATGCAGATCAAAGCACCACCCAATTTCATCCCTGAAGATTCCAGGGCGAGGCAGATTCATGCTCCTCCTGTACATGCTCGCTACAGAAAGTTTGATCTCTACCGCAATGTCCAGCAGTTTTATTTTATTGACAACCATGCCATTCAGGTATTGATTGCTATAAGTGGATTGTCTTGAATATTTTTTGTCACACATGCATTAGTTTTTTTTTTTTTTTTCTAAATTAATCTAATACATTGGAACTTTCACTGTTAATCATTAATCATTTTATTTTTCCTTCATTTAGGTTGCCCAAACAGAGCATGACAATTTCACTGATTTAATTTATCACTTAGTGTACAGCCAGAACTTGCAGTCTGACTTGGACAAATGTAGGCAAGTATTAGATGAATCTATCAAGAGATGTTATTTTACTTTAACACGCAATACATAGTTTTTACACTTTTTAGACACATTTACAAAGATCTTATTTTTTATTTGTAATAATTCATTAAAACTATTTTATAAAGGGTGATTTTTCGATGGATGACTTCCAAGAATATGTACACAATATCATTTAGAGATGGTGCCAAACCTAATAGTCCTGAGGAAGTGCTCCTATCTTTCAAAAACAAGCAAGGAACATATGCTCGTATTTTTGAAACTCTTTGCCGGTAAATTCTTTTTTTTTGTTCAAATTGAGCCTAAAATTTTTCATGTAGTTTAAATTTTATTATTTATATGATAGCAAAACTCATATATTCATCATGAAGTGCAACTTAAGAGTTGGGTTTCTATCAAGAAGTACATTTTTATTTTTCAAGCTTTGCTGGCGTTCACTCCATTGTTCTTACTGGCTATGCTAAGGGTCTGGATTATCGTCCAGGAGATAAATTTAAGGGTAATGAATACAATCACAGCTGGAATGCTGTACTGATTGATAACAACTGGTACCTTGTGGATTCCCATTGGGCAACTAGATACTTAGTCTCTGAGAAAAACATGCCTGAAAATCTTGTGAGTACCAGTTAATAGTAATATGTAGTAACTGTATATTTCAACACATATTTTAATGAATATATAAATACATTTGAAAATTTAGCATTTCACCATTGTCACGACCTTTGCTATTTTATTTTTGTTAGTCATGGGCAAAACAGGATGACAATGAAATCCTTATCTCATTCCCTACCTCTGAACGCATTCAGAGTTTAAAGTTTTTTCATTTTAGACCATGAAACGCAATCGTTTAAGATTTAACTTTTAGTAAGAATGACATTGATTTCCTGATTCTATATTTAGAACAAGTGTTTTCGTTTAATCTGAAAATATCGATACAAAAAGAGTGTTTAATATTATTTTTTGAGTGTGAACATGTCGATTTTTAAACGATTAGAAGATAGAATTTAATGATAGTGCAAAAAATAAGTAAATAATGTTGCTATAAAAAACCAAATATTAAATTGAAGGTAAATTGTTTAAATTCATATCAGGCACATGTTAATTCTCAATCATATAAACATAAATATTTTATTGATAAATGCTTGATATTTTCTGAAGACAAATGAGGAGTCCATGGGAAGAAAAAATTATATTTTTTTTCCATGAATCATGACTGCACATTGTTCCCCTTAATTCCTCAAGTGTAGTCGGCTTTAACTGAATTCACTAAATATTATTCTTGGTCTTTTTGTAGGTCTATGAGTATGATGACTTCTACTTCCTGACTGACCCAGAGCAGCTGATTTACAGCCATTGGGCTCATAAAAGTGAATGGCAATTGCTGTATACACCTGTAACCTTGCAAGACTTTGAGAACCTTCCTTTAGTAAAATCATATTTTTTCAAATGTGGTATGTTCTTCATCTCTCACCACAATGGTGTTGTGGATGCTAAGAAAGGGCGCCTTGCTTTAACTTTAGGCTTCTGCAAACCAACAAATTTTACGTAGGTTACATTTTATTATAGTAATTTCTCTTTAGTAAAATTTGCTGTAAAAAAATCTAAAATATAATGAATCTAAGTAAAAACCTTAAAACAAATAGATTGTTACTTAACTAACATTCATGTGTATAACTAAATTAACCAATTAGAATTTAAATTTTGTTATATTGTTCATGGTCTATTGGGAAGGTTTTCATTTTATGTAAAATACCATTGGATATATATAAAAACAGTGTATGATTATACTGAGTATAGATTTATATAGTTTTAGCTGCATAGATTAGACTACACTTACTTAGCAATAGAAAACCACAAGGGTGGTTTCTGTTTGTAAGAGTAAAATATCACCCAATGGTACGCAATTTTAGTCACACTTGAAACTATTTGTTATGTGCCCTTCATTAAAGTCTATCTTTCATTCGGTGCAAAATAATATGGTTTATTAAAAAAATTAGGGTTGTTAAATTACTGCGTTATTAGGAGCATGTTAAGTGAGTTTTTTTAAATCTGAAATAGATAGGTTTACTTAAATAAAATTTAAAGATCAACAAGCATTTGAAGTATTTTAAACAAAATTGTTTTATATTTTTTATTAGTTATAAAATAACTTTTGCTGATACTGGAGAAGAAGTGTATCAAGGACAAAAACTGAAGAATTACGCCTTGCAGCACCAGGGTCAGAACCAGACAACAACTTTCATTTTCCGAGCTCCTCGTGCTGGCCAGTACTATTTTACCATTTTTGGTCAGCTCCTGACTGGTGAACTTGGAGTGAAAAACATTTTCACTGCCTCTGCTGAATACAAAGTAAGTAGCAGAGATTCATTATCTTACAGCAGTTGTTATTTTGTTTATTGTAGCCCCATACAAATATAGAAAGTCAAATAGTTTTGTGAATAATTTGTCATTGCACTCAAGTGGTGGCTATATCCTCTTGCTTCAACATGTCAGGGTCTTAAAGACCTTGGTCAACCAATTTAGTAGCTACTTCAGATTGCTTAGATTAGTCTTGTTAAAGTTTAGCTACAAATTAGATAACTTGTATTTTTATCAGTGTTGTAAAAATGGAAATGAATGAAATGATTTTACATGTGTTTAGGTAATTGCTGACTCAGCCTCCTCTGATGCTGCACCACTTCCTGCCTGTTCAGACAGCAGCTGGGGGCCTGGAGTGGCTGTTGACCAACTGGGTATTGTTGCTACTCCTCCAGATGGTATTGTGACCACTGAGGATGGACAAGTCCATCTCGAGTTTGCTAAAACTAAACCAGCCTATATTCTCTGCAAACTTCGCAAAAATGGAATGAAGGATGAAGATCTAGAGAAATTTATAGAAGAAAGGGATGAAGGTGATGTTGTCAAGGTTTGTTTCTAATAATATTTTTCATCTTACATTTTGTTAAGTTTATCTCTAAAAACAAACTAATTAATTATAAAGTTGTACTTCAAGGTTTAATACCAAATTATAAATGCACTAAAGCTTGTATATGAACATTTTGTACTTAAATTGACACTATTTGTTAATTTGTAGTTTTAAATAGATGCCAAAATCTTGCTACAGAGACTACTGGAAATTTAAAAAAATAAAATTACTGTGAAAATTCAATCAAATTTGACCTGGTTTATAAACATAAAATCTCAAATCTTGCTATTAATTTCATGATATAAATTTAAATAAATGGAAAATATTTTCATAAGCTGTGTATTTCCAAAAACGTTGAGCTTTATTTAGGAATAAATTTTCTAGGTAAATGTTCAACTACCTGCACGTGGTGAATATGGTATTGAAGTTTATGGAAATGACCCAGCTAAAGATGGAGACACATACACACATATTTGCCAATATTATGTTCACTATGCTCCACAAAATGAACAACAAGGAGCATTCTATCAAGAATCCCCTGACAGAAGAGGACTTGCCCCAGGAAAACAAGCCACCACCAAACCAGGCAAATATAATGTTGGATCTGCTGGGGTAAGTTACTTGTTTTTTATTGTAGTACTCTAAATTCTTACAAAGTATCTTGTCATTATTCTTTCAAAAAGCATCAAGAATGTTATGAATAGGTCTCTTAATTATTCCCATTGTTTTATCCAGGATTCTTACGGTGATGAAGAATTTCCCCCACCTCCTCCTGAGCTCTTACAGCAACAATATTTATATGGTACTGTTCCTGACAGTCGACAGCAAGCTGTTCAGAGCAATCTCACTTTCCCTCAGGGTAAGAGCTACACTTCCTATGCTCCTGGTGTAGGTCAAACTACTGGTCAAAAACCACAGACAGCAGAAGTTGTTCAGATTCCTGTTAGCACTAAACCTATTCAGGTGAGAACATGCTCACAACGTTCATGTTTTTCTGAAAATATGAAGAATTTTTTTAATAATTTTTTTCTCTAGGCTATATATACAGTTTAAATCAAGTATTTTTTTTGTTGTTGTTAACACTTCATAGGTTGAGAAAAGAACTATTGGTCAGGAGGGACAAGCTGCTCCATCTTCATTCCAGCTGCAACAGAAATCTGCAAAAGAAGATGCCCCAGTACCAGCACCAGCTGGCAGTAATCAGAAGCCGACATTGGAAGCGATAGACAGGCATGTTCTGCAGTCAGTTGATGATCATGCTATTCAGGTACTTAATCACTTTGATGGCTTTTTGATGTAAAACTTTTGCTTAAAGATCACTTAGAAATGTCTTGATTCATTAATGCTATATTTACAAAATAAAACAAACCATTTCAGGTTTCCAAATCAGAGCATAACAACTTCAGGGACTTAGTTTGGGATTTAATTTACTCAAAGAACATTACTAATGAGCTGGAGAAAGTCAGGTATTTTCATAATGGATCTTAAATGTAAATTTCTCAACATGCAGACCTAATTTAAAAGAAATTGAAATGTTTTTTTATAAATTTACTTGAATAAATTATCTAAAAATAATTAAACCAAGAGTTACCAGGCAGATTTAAAAACATAGGTGGCTCATCAAAATCCAGATTGCTTGGTACATATAAAATGCATAATTTATTCATAATATTTAACAGCATATGACAATGGCTCACCGCAACTCTTTTAAAATATATTATCTTAAATCCTTTCTGAAACACAAAGTTTATTGTAGCATCAAACAATTATTTTGTGCTATGTATACACAAAACTGTCTATTTTATACATGTATCTGTTTGCTAATCTATTTATGTCTATAATTAACTAAAAGGTTAGTTCACATTTTTGTGTGAAACATTTTCTCACCATAATATTTAATGTTTCATTTTTTTGTGTGTGTAGGAAATCAGTCAGAAGAATATTTTTATAAAAACTTATTTGATTTTAATTTTATTCAACAGAGTTATTTTCCGGTGGTTGGCCACAAAGAACTTAAAAGAAATGAATTTTGACAAGGTAGACAAAGGAAGCCCCGAAGAAGTTTTGATGGGTCTCAAAACTGGTAAAACTACATATGCCATGGTGTTTGACACAATGTGCAAGTAAGGATATTTACATTACATAATGTTATTAACTACATAATTTGGAAATGCTACCTGTTGTTTTTTCATTTATGACAAGCTGAAAAAAAATTAAAACATAAGAATTCTTTTTATTGTGTGTACCTTAGATAGATATTTTGCACTCCCAGTTGATAGCTAAAATTTTAACAAAATAAAACCCAACTCTGATGAACTAAATGAAGTTGCATTTATTAGATTAAGATAACCATCTTTAGTGAAATTTTTATTTGTAACCATTTATTATTATTCTTATTGATATAAAATTGGCCCTGTTCCAAGCACTCTGATCTCTTAGTCTGTGACACTTATTTCAAAATAAATATATCAGATTAAAATGCTGTGGATTTCAGATCAAGCAGTTTTTTTCATATTTTCTTTCTGAGGACAATAAATATTTATACAAATGATAATAATAAATTTGCTTTCTTTTCAGCTATGCTGGTCTACATTCTAAAATTATTAGTGGCTATGCTAAAGGTGCAGACTACAGACCAGGACAGAAATTTACACCAGGAACTAATCAGCATTCATGGAATGCTGTGTACATTTATGGCACATGGTGTTTGATTGATGCTCACTGGGCTGCCAGAAGGATTATTGGGAAGCAAGCTTCCACTGAAGATTTCCACTACCAGTTAGATGAGTGAGTTGGTTTGTTGTGTTAAAAAAAACTTTACATAATTTAACACTTGAGAAAAAATATTGTTGAAGTGTTTGACATAAAAACCTAAACCCAGATTTCTACACATATTTTTAAAAATCTAGGAAGATTAAATTTTTAGATAAAAGGTTAGATATTTTAGAGAGCTCTAAAAGATTTTTATGCGGAACATTTTACTTTCAGATACTTTTTCTTGCCTGACCCTCACCAGTTAATCTACACACACTTCCCTGAAGATCCCCAGTGGCAACTTTTAGAGCGCAGTGTTACACTTCAGGAATTTGAATCCATGCCACACATGAAACCACAGTTTTTCAAATATGGCTTAGAATTTGTCACACATCGCACGGGTGTCATTCACAGCCGTGGTGAACTCCACATTCGTCTTCGCTACCCAGCTGACAAAATTGCTGTAGCTTTCAACTTCACAATTCAGTTTGAAGATGGCAATGAAGAGTACAATGGAGTTAAACTGAGCCGCTATGGGTTGCAGGAAAGCTCTGGAAGAATTGCTTCATTTTCACTTCGGTTGCCGGTAGCAGGTTCTTACATTCTTTACATCTATGCCAAAGAGGACACTCCTGAAAACAAAGATAATGTTTATGCCCAAGTATGCGAATATAAGATTGAACAGGAAGTAGTACCTTCACCTGCACCTGAACCATACCCACCTTGCTCTTATTTGAACTGGGGAGCTGGGTCTGCATTCTACAGGTATAACTTAAGCACGTACCAACAGACAGCCACACTGAACACTAGGGAAGGAAAAGTTGAACTTCAGGTAGAAACTCAAATTTCATTTCTCAATTAATATTCATTAAATATAAAAAAAAAATGAGTCACAACTTTTATTTATTGTACGTTTATTTCTTTGTTTGCATTAAGTAGAAGAGTTTAATAGTTACATGTAAAAAGTGAAAAACATAAACATGTATTTTTGTATGATTATGTATTTAAAATGTCTGTGTGTAATTTTAGTTAAAAAGTATAATATTTGAAGTGTCACTAAAAATCACGCTTTGAAAACTGATGTTTAAAGTTTCATTGGTAAAATTAGAAATACATGTTAATGTTATATAAATTGAAAAAATAATTTGGTGCACATTACACTAATTTAAGCAACTGAAAGGCTTAGTAAAATGAAGTTTTAATAGAAAAAGATGTAGAATATCTGTCAATGAGTTTCTTTTCTGTCATTTTGAGAAATCGTTGAATGTCTATTTAAAAATAAAAAAAATGGTTGTAGTTTTTAAAAAAATAAGGAATTAAGTGTTTAGAGATCTATAATAAAATACATTTTTAATTTGGGAAAGAGATGTTAAATTAATACTATAAACATTGCCTCTACTGAATATTTTTATTACATAGTAAATGTTAGATAATTTATTTTCTTTTAATTTATATTTTTTTACTAAGTAAATGTTCTTTTAGTCTAACATAACCATTTGTTGTTGATATGTTACAGATCAAGACTAGTAATAATATGCAGTTCATGGCAAAACTGAAGAGCAATCATTTCAATGATAATGAGCTTGAAGGATTTGTATTACACAGAACAGTTGGCAACACGGCTTATTTCAATGTTAGCTGTCCAGGTAGAGGAGAATATGGGCTGGAGATTTATGCCAACAACCCAGAGAAAGAAGGAAGCACTTTGTACCATGTAGCTCAGTATCTCATTTTGTGTCAGGAAGATGTCAAGGTAGACTTTGAAAATATTTCTGGTTAAATTATTGGTTCATGCTGTCTTTTTATGAACGTTTAAACTTTTTAAAAAAATCATTTAATTCAGTATTGTTAATTTTGCTCGGTGCTATTTGTGAAAATATGTCTCATTAAATATTGTTCTATATTTATGACATTATATCAAGTTACATTTAATTCATATAACTAAAGTATGCTTGGAAATCACACAAAATGTATCCAATTATAAGATTAATGATGTCGTTCAATTAAATAAAAAGTCATTTCTCCTTTTATTTAAAGATCAGAAATGACAGATGTGAAGAAAAAAAAAAGGTTGCCAGGCATTAACTGTTTTGGAAGTTTTGATAATGATAAGCTTTTTTGATATACTTTATTTTTTAATTCATATCAAAATTAAATGGATACCAGGACACACCAAGGTAGATGGCAATGAGATTGCTGACCAATTGGCAAAATCTGGCAGCAAAAAAATACAGGTGGATGTCCCTCAGGATGCGGAAGAAATGAAGGGCTGTATAGGTGAACGGATCCAGCAGGAATGGATGAGGAATCACCCAGATCATGACAAAAACGACCCCTATTATAATCTTCCCAGACAAGCTCAAAATATTATCTTCAGACTCAGAACTGGGCACAACAGACTAAGACAACACATGTTCCGAAGGCTAGGCATTGGAAACAGTGAGGACTGCCCATGTGGGATGTCTCCAGAGAATGCAGAACATGTTCTCCAAACATGCCCTTTACATGACACAGCTCGCAACAGGTTCTGGCCACAGATGACCTCCTTCGATCAAAAACTTTATGGGAGCGAGACGGACCTGGATGCCACCGTGCAGTTCATCATAACTATAGGCCTGGTCGTTTGAAATCCTCCATAATCATATATCGAGAACAAAGAAGAAGTCAGACTAGATTAACCTATGATCAACATGGGCACTCAGTCAGACTAGATTAACCTACGATCAACATGGGCACTCAGTCAGGCTAGATTAACCTATGATCAACATGGGCACTCAGACTAGATTAACCTACGATCAACATGGGCACTCAGTCAGGCTAGATTAACCTATGATCAACATGGGCACTCAGTCAGGCTAGATTAACCTATGATCAACATGGGCACTCAGTCAGACTAGCTTGGGGGAGCTACCATCTCCTACCAAGCGCGTCCCCAGCTGGCGGATAGGGGAAAGACACTTAGATATAAGGGTCAGCCGTGAATACTAAATAAGCGGTCGCGGACCAACTGGTTTCCTGTCATGGCGGGTGAGGTGAGGTGTCCCGTGGTAAGGATACCTTTATAAAAAATGCCTCAAAAACCCTAAGAAATGATAGCAAAAAGCGAACACAGAGCGCTCAAACTCTAAACCCGGTCAGATGAGGCCGTTAGCTAAGGATAGCAGACATCTAGGAGAGAAAACTCCAAAATTAAATCAACTGCTGCCTTGCAGATGGTCTTGGCTGACCAAAGGCTATGGAAGCAAATCCAGAAAAACAGCAGGCTGAAGACGGAGGCAGTAGGCCTTAATGGCGCAAAACATACAGCCACGCAACCTCGACGAATATGGAGGAAAAAAACCCGCAAAATAGATATGGCGTCCTGCCTGTGGAATCCCGCCGCGCAGGTAGGGGGCCGGGCTCTTCACCTCGAAGGAGCCCACCCAAGCGAGCTGGTGTTTCTTCCTCCTCTGCCTGCAGAGTCAGGAGCAGAGGAAAGGAAGCAAACTCTACTGACTCCAAACAAGATAAACACATACTGACAATCCTCCAATGGACGCAGAAGGAATACAAAAAAGGAGGCCCTAAAAGTATTCCTCTATCAACAAAAAGTAGATATTGCCTGCATTCAAGAATCCCACCTAAATAGCAACATACGCTTTTCTATTAGAGGATACACCTGTTATAGACAAGATAGAGACAACCGACCAAAAGGAGGAGTGATTACTCTAGTTAAGAATGATATCCCCACTACAGATATCAACATACCTCCCTCTAGTGACACAGAATTCTTGGGCACTAAGCTTCTACTCCCAGAAGAAAATATAAGCCTATTCAATTGCTACTGTCCACCCGACAAGAAATTGGAACTAGACCGGATACAACTCCCTTATGGTGAAGAAAGCATTGTTGTGGGTGATATGAATAGTCACTCACAAAGCTGGGGGTGCCCAGACCTAAATGCCAGAGGAGAAGAAATCGAAGAATGGCAAGGAGAAAATAGGCTGACCTTACTAAATAAACCAGATGACAAGCCATCCTTTTATTCCAGAACTTGGCTAACGTCAACTACCCCAGACATTGCCTTCGCCTCAAATAACATCTCTAAAGGCAGCAAGAGACAAGTTATGGATCAACTGGCAACAAGTGACCACAGACCAATAATAATCACCTTCAAAAGAAAACACTGCCCATATAATAACTCACTGTACCCCAGATGGAACTACAAGAAAGCTAACTGGGACCTTTTCCAAAATCTCACAGACAACTATTCTGCCCTAATCAATTGCAAAACCAATAAAATCAACTCATCCTACTCTGCACTGTCCAAAGCGATACTAAGAGCAGCAAAAGAATCTATTCCAAAAGGAGCAAGGCAAAACTACATTCCTAACTGGTCTGAACACTTCCAAGAGCTCCATGATAATGCAGCCGAAGCCAGAAACATAGTAGAAAACATGCCTACCATTGAAAACAACATTCATCTCAAGGCAGCAAACGCAACATACCAAAAAGAATACCTAAAGGCAATTAGAAAAAGCTGGCACGAGAAAACAGAAGGCTTAAACTACGACAAAGAAGGACATAAGCTCTGGGACATAGCCAAGTGCCTAAACCAAGAGGAAAACAGGACAGCCCCAATTGTTTTAGAAACAGACAATAAGGAATTGACGGGCAAAGAAGCTGCTCAAGAACTTATGACCAACTTTAAAAACGCAGGATCAATAAATATCAGCAAAGAACGGTCCAAAAAAGTCAACGATGAGATCCTCAGAAATGAACAATCTGACTCACCACCCCGACATGAGTGCATGACTAAATCGCTCAAGAAAAAAGAACTTGTAGATGCCCTAAAAACCCTGAAACCAAAACAGGCCCCAGGCCTAGACAAAATCACAAATGCCATGCTTACCCACTTAGGCCCAAAAACCAAAAAGAAACTATTACAGCTATTCAACACCAGCTGGAAAAAGGGGAAAATTCCAACCATCTGGAAAAAAGCTATCATGGTACCCATCCATAAAAAAGGGAAGCCCCCGAATAAAGCAGACAGCTACCGACCTATAAGCCTAACAAGCTGTGTATGCAAATTAATAGAAAAAATTATTAACAAAAGGCTAACCTGGTTTCTAGAAACTAATAGTCTACTAACCCAGGAACAAGGAGGTTTCAGAAGGTACAGATCTACAGAAGACCAAATAGCTTTCATCACACAAGAGATAGAAGACGGATTCCAAGAAAAGAAACACACAACCATAGTATGGGTGGACCTGGAAAAGGCTTTTGATAAAGTGTGGGAAGAAGGGCAATGCATGGATACAGAAGCAACACTGAACTCTTAAAAAACGGCGTTCCCCAGGGAGGGGTTCTGTCTCCTACACTCTTCCTGATTTATATAAACAACATAAAAGAAACCTTGCCCAGAAAAGTAAAATGCAGCATGTATGCAGATGACCTTGCCCTAATAAGTACTGAAGAATCCGTTGGAACATCTAAATTCAGACTTCAAGACTCACTAAAACAACTAGAAAAATGGACAGAGAGCTGGGGAATGAATGTCAACGCAAACAAAACTCAATACACAATCTTTACACTTTCAACAAAGCAAAAACAGATAAAGCTTACCTTAAAAAATTCACCAGTTGAAATAAACAACAACCCAGTCTACTTAGGTGTCACCTTCGACCCTAGACTCACATGGTCTAAACAAATAGAAGTAACTCAGTCCAAAGGGATAAAACACATAAATCTAATGAAGAAACTAGCTGGCACAGACTGGGGAGCGAACATGTCTGTTCTAAAAAAAACCTACACCAGCTACGTAAGACCCAGTCTGGAATATGGAGCCACTGCCTGGGGAACAGCAGCCAAAACAAGTTAAAAAAAACTGGACAAAGTTCAAAACATTGGGCTACGAATTATGACAGGAGGTATGAGGTCAACACCAATCACAACCATGGAAAGTATAACATCTCTACAAACTACTGAAGAAAGAAGGGACAACAAAATACTCTCTCAATACACAAAAATTGTAACACTGGAAAACCACCCGCTTAACAAGAGAGTACAAAAGTTTAACTCTACTCAAAGACTGCAAAGATCAAACTTCATTACAGCAGCTAGAAAATTAAAACAAAAATACAACCTGTATACAGTCTCCCTAAAGAAAACAAAACTTTACAGTAACTTGCCCCCTTGGGACTCCTTCCGTCCAATAACCACGAGAGACTCCCTAGCTGGAATAAAGAAAAAATCTAAATATGATACTAACACTCTCTCTGCAACGGCAATGAATGAAATAAACAAACTCTACCCCAGTTCTCTATGGATAAGAGCATTCACAGATGGTTCCTCGAAAACAAACTGCCGAAATGGAGGTGCTGGAATCTATATAGAATGGCCAAATGGAGAAATAATAAAACATAGTATGCCCACTGGGAAAACTTCAGACTCTTTCAAAGCCGAAAAAGAAGCAATTGAAGAAGCTGTCAACATACTCACAAACTCCTCACCAAACAGCAACATAGTCATACTCACAGATGCCAAAAAAATTATACAGTCTCTGCAGGATCCTCACTACACTCAATTAACCCAGCTCAGAACAGCTCTTCATAAATTGACCCAAAACTCAAAGGAAACAGTTCTGCAATGGATACCAGGACACACCAAGGTAGGGCAATGAGATTGCTAACCAATTGGCAAAATCTGGCAGCAAAAAAATACAGGTGGATGTCCCTCTGGATGCGGAAGAAATGAAGGGCTGTATAGGTGAACGGATCCAGCAGGAATGGATGAGGAATCACCCAGATCATGACAAAAACGACCCCTATTATAATCTTCCCAGACAAGCTCAAAATATTATCTTCAGACTCAGAACTGGGCACAACAGACTAAGACAACACATGTTCCGAAGGCTAGGCATTGGAAACAGTGAGGACTGCCCATGTGGGATGTCTCCAGAGAATGCAGAACATGTTCTCCAAACATGCCCTTTACATGACACAGCTCGCAACAGGTTCTGGCCACAGATGACCTCCTTCGATCAAAAACTTTATGGGAGCGAGACGGACCTGGATGCCACCGTGCAGTTCATCATAACTATAGGCCTGGTCGTTTGAAATCCTCCATAATCATATATCGAGAACAAAGAAGAAGAAGAAATTCATATCATATTGATCTAAATGTTTTATTGAAATTAACAAAGAAAATGTAAAATATGAACCTGTTTTTATGTAAACAAAAATGAAAAGAATTTCATTATACAGTATTACAATAGCAAATAGAAAATCTTTTTTTCAACCCCCCCACCTCCCCAATCCTCTTTTTTTCTTTCGTGCTAGTAAGCAGAAACAGATTATAAATTATTGATCTCATTTCACCTTGCTTCAATGGGATGTCAGTTTTCAGTCTTATTGCTAACCTAAGTCAACTATTGTTCATTATTTTCTTAAATATCCTGTATATGTGTAAAGAAAAAATAAAACTTCAAGGCTGTAAAAAAAAAATTAACTATCCCTGCCAGTTACATTTAGTGTTCATTTATGTCTTATCAAGAAATGTAATGTCTAATTACATCTAGTTCTATTTTCTTCTAGGTAAAATAAATGATAGAAAAATATCTCCATTGACCAGTTAATTTTATTTTCTAGGTTGAACCTTTGCCAAGTCTTCCACATGGTTACTTGGGCAAACAACAGAGGTTTGATGAGTTCGGGCTGCAGTGTGTCTCCCATGTTGATCCTGTTGTTCACCTGGACGTCAACACTGTCACCATTGCAATGAAAACATCTGTCCCAATGCGTGTCACTGCCAACCTGATTGCTGTTGATTCAGATGAAGAGTTCCCAGATTTTGTATTCTCCAACTGTCTGGGCTCACAGATATCCTTTATTGTTAATCTGCCGACTGCTGGTTACTACAAACTTCAGATCTATGCCATGCCACAGGCTGATCCCAGCCAACAGTTGCCTGGTGTCTTTAACTATTTGATCAACTGTAAAGCCATTACACAGGTAATCAAATCAGTTGTACGTGGTGACTTTTAATTCACAGCATGAGTAGAATGGTAAATGATTCTTGTTATTCTATTTATCAATCTCATAAACTTCGGTTTCTTTCAGGCTGTGTTCCCTTTCCCCAAGCAATATGCTCAGTGGAAAGAGGGCTGCTTCATGTATGAACCAGGTGTGATTCCAACCAATAGGGGACCACATGCACAGCAAGTTCAGCTTGATCGTCTGCCTTCAAATATCAATTTTCACGTCAGCATTCCTAAAGCTGAGGCTGTGGCTGTAGTTGCTGGACAGAACTGGACACATCTGGACAGACTTCAGGTGAGTAGATTTGAAGATTTTTTTAGTAGCTTTCATATTTCTCATAAAGTACTAAACGTATACATATTTTATCATTTTCATTGTCATTAATTTTTTTCTTCATACTTCATTCCATTAGGGCAATGAATGGGCCAAGACTGTTGATGTTTCTGGCTTGTATGGACAGGGTGTTAAGGTCACACTAAATGCCAATTTTGGGGGTGACAAAACTAGCTATTCTACACTTCTTGAATATGTACTGTAAATTTTAACCATTCAAAACTTCAGGTTTTTGTACTTGTACTCAGTGAAAGTTATAACAAGAAATATTGAAGATATGTTTAGAGCTGAGGTCAAAAAAAATAATTTCTAATGACTTTTATCTTCTTTTGTTAGAACACATCTGGTATTTTTAAACCATTCATTCAAAACGTTAGTTTTATTAACCTTTTAGCTTATTAAATTGCATTTAATTTATTTTAAGTTTTGCTGGTAAATTAAGCTGTTATGATTTAGCTTGTAGTGTTGAATTCTTGTTTTTTTTTTAATTTTAAATGACCAATTTAAGTGATGGATCAAAGGCATGAAGTGGTCACATTATTGACTTATATTTTTACATTCTCTGCTTTATTCTGTCTTTACTCAGTTTAGTTTTGCTTCATATATTGTTTTGTACTTGTTTTAAGTATTGCTTGATCTCATCTCATAAACTGTTGCAGTAGAATATATTGGCATTATTTTGGTTGAGAGAAGGTTATTTTAACGTCCCTTCATATCACTCAGTTCTCAATTTTTTGTTTTTCCTTTCTTTACACTCGACCTAACCACAGTTATTTTATTGCGTTCAGGAACAGTTAATAAATATTTTAGTGTCATATTTTTTATCAGAATTTTTTGTAAGTTCACTCTTTCTACTAAATATTAAGTGATAATTTAAATTAATGCAAGTATTGTGATTTTATTTATTTCTTTTATATTTATACATATTTTTAACATTATTTTGAGTATGAGACAAATTTTTGGTCTTAAGATAAGTCATTTTTTTTATGTACTCCTAACATCAAATACTTCAGCACTTGTTACAGATCTTGTTAAGTTGCAGGAAAGTTGCTTTACTCTACTAATTTTTAGTCCTTTTGTTTTTGAATTTTAAAATGAAAATATGTAATGGTTTTAAGTAAACTAATAAACACTGTTTGATAGCACATTTACTTATTGTGAGAGCACACTGCATCCATATTTTACTCTGTACTGTCAATTAACCTTAAAGTAGCTGTATTTATTCTACTGTGTAAAATTTTTATATCTATACCAATTATTTTAGTTATGCAACATAATTTTTATCTTTTTCTAATTGGCCTTGTAGCCATGTCTTTTATACTCTTAAAAAAATATTTACAATTAAAAAAGTGGATTTATTACATCTTTCACTTATTCGTTGAATTTTTTTAAGTATATCTCTTGTAACTGTATTTTACGCTAATGAATATTTTGTTATGGAGCTGATAAAAATTTTTATGATGTTAACAGTAGACATTTAGTGATAGCCATTTATTTTTATTATCTTTTTTTACAATGTGATCTAGTTATTGCATTTCATCTCTGTAATAAATGCTTCTTCAGTCAATAGACTCGACTTTTTTCTCTTAAATTTTATGGAATATTTATACCAGAAGTACAAAAATACATATATATATATATATATATATATATATAAATAAATACGTACTTATATATATGTATATATATATATATATATATATATGCATATATTTGTTTTAAAACTTAAACATTATCTCTGCATACACTCTTTCTTGGAAAGTATGTTGCTGTTTCTGTTGTGTGCTGCTATATTCATTTCTGTACCCAAACAAAATACTTCATTTCTTTTAGCACATTGGTTTGTTACCATTGATTTTGTATGTTTCAGTGAGTGTGTAAAGTATGTATGCTGGTACACATATCCCGATTAGGACAAATTATTCTTAAACTCATCTACCTGTTGCGTAGAAATATCTTTTGTTCATTTCACTGGAAATATTTCTCAAAGTGAAGTTTTGCACCACTGAGAACAACTAGACATATCACTCATCTCTGAGCCTCAATTACCCTGCGACTATAAATAGACAATCCTGCTATAGGCCAACAGTTTTGTGTAGTAAAGCAGGTAACTTCTGTTAAATTGTTCTCGCCTTGAGTTTTTTTTTTCCCTACAAGATCACACTTACTGATGGAAGGTAACTCAAGGTGGAGTTTGGCATTAATATTTAGGTCATGGACCAAAGTCAAAACTTGTATACATGTGTATATCGTTCGTAAAGAAAGTCTGTGCACACAACTCACAAGTAAATGGTGTCTATACCAGCAGGATTATTTCATTAGCCTTACAGTGGGGTAAATAGGAGAGGGCAGTCCGCCCCGGTGGGGGGGGGGTCATTTTTTATAACTCTATTACTTTTTTGCATGTGAATGGGTTGCATTTTCAGACTCCACCGACAACGCTACTTAAGCCGCTGTACAAACATTTGACATAAGCCATAATGATTTTTTTTTCTGACCAAAGCCTTTTTTACGGTCGGCAAACTATGCGACTGCCCTAGGATTCTTTTAGGGGTTAACCGCTGCTTTGAGGGCCCCCAAATATCTGCCAACCCCCACTTAAGAGTTAATTCCTGCTGATGCCACCACCCCCTCCGAAATCCCCGCATAAAGCCCTCACTTTAAAGCCCCCCCTTGATGAGTTAATTCCCGCTACGATCTACCTGAGGCCGGCAGACATTTAGAAAGATCCGTTTTTCTAGGCTTTTTAAAAAAGAATAAACTATGTCTAATAATTATTAAAGTTGAAAAAATGAGCAGTTTTTTTTTAAAACGCATGGCAAAATTATTGGTCAAAGTATTGCGCCAAACAAAGTTCTGAAAATATTGATTAAGTGTTAAAACTATGATCGCCAAACAAAGTGCTGAAAATATTGAGTAAGTGTTAAAACTATGATTGCCAAACAAAGTTCTGAAAATATTGAGTAAGTCTTAAAACTATGATCGCGGTCACATACCTATTGTGTATTATTGGCGAAGGGGGGAAGGGGAGACAATTACCTTTGTTTATTTTGGTTCAAATAGTTAAAACTCAAATCAGTTTGTTCAATATTAAACTGTTTGTTGCAAAACACATTTGTGTACAGTTGTCTAGTTGGTACGCGAATTAAATATTTAAGAAAAGGGTAACAATATTAAAAAATTATATTGACCAAGCTTGTCATAAGCTGCCAGTGTTACTAGATGTTTTAAAGTAGGCTAACATGTTTTGAATTTAATCATGGTTCAGAGATAACCCATTCAAACATTTTGTAAGTCCTGATTAGTTAATTTCTTTGCTTAGTATTAAAATAAATTTAGCCGATTTTTTTATTGATGGGAGAACAAAGTAATTCTCCCCCCCCCCCAACCTCCGTTCTGTATACTCATCGTCATAGTAAAATTGTTTCAAATACACGGTGTTGTTTACTTAAAAAAAAAAAAACCCGACATGCGGAGAACTTTTTCAATGGAAAGACTACTGGACGCTTTTTAATTTTATGGATATAGAGAGGCAACCAGGGGAGATCTTGACCAACCAATTGCTACATCATTTACGTACATTTGACAAACCAAGTGTTACATCATTTACGTACATCTGACAAACCAAGTGTGACAACATTTACGTACTTTTGACAAACCAAGTGTTACAACATTTACGTACATTTGACAAACCAAGTGTGACAACATTTACGTACATTTGACAAACCAAGTGTTACAATATTTACGTACATCTGACAAACTAATTTTTTTCATATTGTAGGGGGTCATCCTTCTAACATGTCTATGTAGCGTATGACATGCCGCAAAATATTAAATGTAGAAACAAAAGAGTTTGCTAACTATGTGCCATGTCCAGCACATTCAATAAATCTGGTTGGCCGAAGTGCTGATGACTGCTGTCAAAGAACAGTTCCTTTCTTCTCTACAGTACAGTTCATTTTATGCCTGGGGTTATCAAAACCGTGTCCAGTGGCATAGGGATCTGTTTAAACGTACCCATATGAGCGCGATAAACTCACGATACAAAGTTAAACATACATCTTAATGATCTTATATATTTTTCGCAGTGGCTCCGGCACCAGCCAAAACCATTATATTAGGGTATAAGAAACATGGCATATATAATTTTTTTTATTTTTTTTTCAGAATTTTTTTTTTCAGGATTAGGGATAGGGTTAGGGATAGGGTTAGGGTTAGGGTTAGGGTGTGGAGCAATATTATCTATGGCTGGTACCCATAGGGACAGAACCGTAGCCACTCCGTATATTTTTATTGTAACAAATGGTAAAATTAAAGAAAAAAAAGTTTACATTACCATTTCAACAATTTAATTACGCTGAAACATTTTTCAAATATCTTTAGAAATACATAAAAAATATAGTTTATGTTGTACATAACTAATTCAGATATAAAAAAATGATAGACGGTACACCACATAAAGACAAGTATTAACATGTACTCAAGGTACAAACATTATGAGAACTCTTAAACTAAACACATTTTCAGCTCCACACAGCAGGATGAAATGTACAAAGGTCTTATCGAAAATACAATTGTTAAGAAATATAGATCTAATACAATCTGGATTGGGCGAGTGGGGAGGGGGGTGATGGGCAACCCAAATATCCAGACCCTATGTTTTTTTAAACCATAGTATAAACTCGCGGTCCGCGCTCGTCACAACGTGCCACCCCCTGTCGTACCCAAAATGACGCTCCAGTGTGTGTGGGGTGGGGGGCATGTTGAGATAGGTTCATAGGATAAGGCAGTTATGAGAAATTTGAAATATTTCTTTGAAATTTTAGAAGCATTAGAATATCAGAAGTGTTTTAAGCCGTACTAGTTTAACCCACACCTTGGGTTTTGGCTAGTGTGCAATAAAACGCTTTTTGTATATATAAATCGATTAAGTGTTTGGGTGTTGCGCTAGCCACAGAAACATTTCATCTTCCCCGATGCCCCACAAAAGGCTAAAGGAACCTTTACGTACTTTACTTTATTATATCAAGTATTTAGAGCTTTAGTAACCTAACCTACGATGTGGTTTAGCTTAGTCAGACTTAAAATGTCCCATATAGAGAGAAAGAGAGCCGAAGAAATACTTGCAGAGAAGAAATAAATAATATAGAATACAATGTAAGATGCTAAAATCGTTTTAATTTAGATTTTAAAAAAAAAAATGGGATCTTGCAGAATTTTAATAGTCTAGCTCTAGCAAATTGTCATTAAGGGCTCGTCCATTTACATTTCGTCAGCAACTTAGGAGCAGTGTCCAAACGTTTGATAATTGTTGAGATGTTGGAGAGGGGGGGTTGTGTGAAGATAATTTAACCTCATTAATGACATTCTTTTGGAAAATGAACTTCCTGACATATTTGATCCCACACACACACAATAAATTATTATAAAATTTAAATTTGAACCTAAGGCAATTGTCATTCTTCAAGAAATGAAATAAATTCGTGATGTCTAAAATATTAATGTGGCGTGTTTTATATGAATTTTAATATATAGTGAACGAGTACATAGAAATTAACCCCATTGGAACCATTTTTAGTTATTATTGTTTTGAAAAATAACAATGGTACAATATGTTTTAAGATGTAAAATGTCACAAAAGATTTTTAGTGGACTCAGCAAGGCTGATATGATCTCTCAGAACAAATCGTTTCGATAAGGGCTCGCCCATCAATATCTATGGGGCGGGGAGATATGAAAAGATGGACAGTTGTTGATATGGGGAAAGGAATTGTGATTTTCTAACATCTACAATGTCATTCTGTTGATTAATGAACTTCTCGGTTAGTTTCATGACACATTGAATTTATGTGATATTTCAAATAGAACGTAAAGCGATGAAATAAATTTGTGGTGTCTAAAATTTGAACATGGCATATTTTGTATAAATTTTAGTAAATAGTATGCTCGTATATTATATAAATTAACTCACAAGAAACTATTTTTAGCAATTAAAATTTTGAAACAAGAATTTAAAAAAAATTCGCTTAATATACGTATCAGTCTGCATAATCAGTCAGATATTCCTGTCGGCAAAGCGCTCATTCAGCAATCTAAAATTGATATAATATGTTTTCAGAAGTGAAATGTTACAGACGTTTATTGATCTAACAAAAAAAAAATTTCAGAGGAAGATGGGACCTTGCCTGTGACGGCATTGTTATCCTGACAGATTCGCTTTGAATTCAACAGGCTATACAAAAGGCAGGACAATGGTCCGAGCGGCTGGAAGCCGTGGTGGAGGCCATCCTGGATCTAATGTACTGGCATTGTGTACTGGTGACTCTTCAGTGGATTCCTGAGCATATAGACGTGACTGGGATTGACCCGGTCAACTTCGGGAACGATCAATACCCCGACGCACCCCTTGGTTGATGAAAGTAGCTCACTGGAGGACAGCATGTGCCAAGATCTAATAGTTTGGACGAAATCAGTGGTTCTCGTGTTGGGACAACGGGGTGATGGGCAGAAATATCTGGAGTCAAATGGAGCGGTCGTCCAAGACTGACCCGTGGTGGGGCTGTGAAGAGTTGAACGGGCACTAATTTCTCATCTCCGTACTGGCCATTGACCGATCGTTGTGTACTTTGGGAGGTTGAAGCTCAATATCGACTCTCTGTGCCGCCGCTGTAGGGAAGTTGAGGAAACCGTGGAACGTGTGCTTTATGAGCTGGCGGACCACAGAGTGGCCTGCTTGCCTTATGGCTGTACGGCAATACCCCCATGCTGACGAACACAATGAGTTTAACCTCAGCTAATTGATAAACTGTGAGAGTTTAAAAAAGAGGAAGATAGATAGCAAAACAATATTTTTTGATAATGGAAAACATATTTCTTAAATTTATTTTTGTATTGACTTTTTAATCTATAACTAATTTCTAAATCTAACAGTTTAATATTGTTTTATTGGAATAACTAATTTCTAAATCTAACAGCTTAATATTGTTTTATTGGAATGCTACAGTACTTTCGACTAATGTGGCGAAATGACATTCGGACCTTCCCGATTCAGGATAGATCATAGACTCCATAGACTATACATAATAATTAACTGCTGTAAATATGCTAATAAAATAAAACCCTTTTATTATTGATATTTTATTCAAGTAAGTTTTATTTTTATTTTTCATTATTATTAAAACAATCTATAATCATTCATTGAATTGTCGATAAATATAGTTTACTTTACCGGGTAGTGTAGTGGTCAGATAGTTGCGAACGGAATAGTCAATGCTGTACAAACGGAATTCGTTTACGAGTTGCATACTTTTGTATATTTGAGAGTTGAAGATGGGTTTTAGTTTATGTTGAAATGTTATTTATATAGGGAAGGAGACTCGTTGGTATTTTAAAAGATTTCAAAGTTAGGGGCGGGCTTTGTTATATAACATTATATTTGGGGGGGGGGATTTTTTGTTAATCCTTTTTATTCTATTTAAAAGTTTGTATTTTGTTGACCCGGGTGGGGGGGGGGAGTCTGGACAGTGCTAAAATTTGTAAACATAATTAATGATGTGAGCTTGAAAACGAGAAAAAAAAAACGAACCTTAATTATAAATAAACACATGATAAAAATAATCATAAATAACAATCGTAATAAGTAATTCAGAATCAGAAGGAAAAATTTGTTTACCCCCCCCCCCCCTCATCCCCCAACAATGAATGTTATTTCAAGAGATTTCCTATAAACAAATAAATATATGACTCCATATCAAATTAATCAACCACTCTATTTAATTTAACATATTAAATAAAAAAAACTGGGCCTTAAAAAGGGTAAAAAAGAATTTGTTTAGCTAAACCTGAAATGATGATGAAAAGAAAAATTCTGCTAGGATTAGTCATTACCTTGATATCTAAAGTCATTACTTAGATTTAGAGATGACTCATACTAAGTACCCCAAACTGACGCAAAGTGGATTTTTGAACATAAATATAAATTTTTGCTAATTTTCATCCAACGACTTCGTAACGTAATATTTAAAAATATTATATCAAGCAATATATCATTAAAAAGTTTATTTCAAGCATGTCTTGTGTTCTTTTTATTCTGAATTTTTCTAAATTTACAGCAGAAATATTTATTTGAATTTCCCCACCATCTTTGATTTTTGCCGCGACGGACGCATACATTTTGTAGCCCCTACGTGATAAACGTATGTTGTGGATGGATGCCAATAAACGAAATAAATATTGAATAGTATCATTATCATCAGGAAAAACAGATCTTTGTAATGATATAATTATAGAAGCTTTCCGCATATTATTTTTAACGTATTTTAAATTATTTTTCATAAGCCATCATTTATTCTTTGGAGTTTGATATATAAAGATTCGAAATCGCTGCATCATTTGTAAATCACACTATTTAAAATTATTTTTAGCGTTAGCGCCAGGCCCGTAGCCAGGTCAAAGTAAGCAGGGGGCACCAATACCCAGCAAGGAGGCACCTTCTCATTTTAGTTACTTTTTCTTTATTTTTTCCTCCTTTTCTTCTTTTTTAAGCGGGGGGGGGGGGGGCGGCACTCCACGGGGCTGGTTAGCGCCACTCGTGTCGAAAGATTGGCCATTAAATAACGTTGAGACCTTGAGGTAATTTGCTGAGTTCGTTTTCAACAGTTAAAAAGTAGATGTTCATTTAAACTGGCTAGCTACAGTTATGATTAACTTTATAACTCACAGTAAGAAATAATTTTTAAAAAGTGATAATAAAAAACAGTGATGATTTATTTGGTAAAAAATCTGGTAAAATTTTTTTTATTTTTTAAATGTTGAGACGAGCGGCAGGAGAGGGGATTATTTAAACGGATTGTAATGGAGTACAACCCTATTCCTTTCCTCCCCATGAAATTAAAATCTAATTATGAACAAAGCTGATGTTATAATAACTATAGAAAGCTGCTATACGTTAAGTATGGCTCGCAAAATTAGTATATTGATTTGTTTAATTCAACTTTTACATTGAATAATGTATAAATAGATATACAGTGAATCAAAAGTATACCGCTGCTAAACTTAGTACTAGAAATTAATAACAGGAACTTTCCGATTAACTAGCTAAATTCTTGAAACAAAAGAGAGTTTAATATTTTTAAAAAAATGAACATTAAATGAAGACACTTAATGATATTTTTTAAAACTTGAAACTTTAAAAGATGAGATGTGAGGTTTTAGGGGTGCCAAGATTATTATTTTTTTTTAGTTGAAAGAAATTGTAATTCTGACTCATCTAAGTGGTTTTTTAATATTATTTTATTTGTAAAATATTTCTAAATTTCTTCCTTTATTATTATTGAATTGTGTTATATATAATGATTAATTTGTGAATATCAAACATTTTATCTGTAAAAAAGTTTAAAAATCATACTGTCATAAACAATGTATCCTATATAGACAGTTTATTGAAAAAATTAGTGCACAATAAATGATAATCATTCTCCCTAAGTAGAATTGCTTAATTAATGTAGATATTTAAATGAAACTCAGCATAATGGTAAAATATTAGTTTTAAAGTTATATTTGAAATTTTAATGATTTTTTTTAAAAGTGTTCATTTTTTTTTTTGCTATAGTGATTATTCTTAAATGAATCCTCGTATTTTTTAAAACCCGTGGCTTATTTATTTTAAATATAGTCAACTTTCATATTCTTTACCCTTGACAGATTTTACAAAATTTTGCGCTGGTCCTTGTTGGGATTTTAAAAATTCATATATTATTGAAAATATTTCGGCTTTCTCCATGTATACTTTTGTTAGATTTTCTTGAGTATGGTGCTTAGAAGAGCAAAAGTTTTACAAAAAATATATACCTCTAAATTGTGCACTTTTGCATGTCACAAAAAGTAAATAAATTTCGAAATCTAAAAAAAAACGTTGTTAAATATCGGCATAAGTAGAAACAATAGTTCCTAGAATGATACATATTTTGTAGGAAATGTATAATAAGCTTCATTATTACTATTGAAAAATATCATGTTTGGATACCTAATTATACCATCAATGGACTGAATTATATTGCTACACCTTCGAGACTTACACAGTACTTGAGTCTAACAGAGCAGACCTCACAATGAGTCATGCCAAACAACAGACATGGTATTTGGTGGATGCCAAGGGAAATATTGGCGAGCAGACGCCAGCATTTTTTGATGTAAACATGGTTGTGAGCTATTTGAAAGATAATACCGAACAGCTGTAAATGTACATAGAAATATAAATTATTTATTTTGTATTAGGTGTAAATATTTACAATATACAAGCTTTTCCTTACATAGTTACATAAACATGCAAAGTCCTTATATTGTTACATACATTTGTAAAGTCTTTACATAGTTACATACATTTGTAAAGTATTCCACAACCAAACAAGCAGAAAATTTACTTAAATCGATGGAAGGCAATGTCTTAGGTTAGAAATGTCAAAGGGAATATTCCAGAAGTGTATTGTAATTGTTGCCTGCAAATTTTACGTTGATCTTCGCTTTAGAACCAGACGGATAACCTTGACTAAAATCTACCAGTCCTTCGAAGACCCCTGGCTCTGCTGTTTGTTGTAGCGGATTCCATTCCTCACCAACTTTCACCTGCACGTCTTTAGCTCTTGGAATCAGAACTTTAAATCTGACATTTGGCTCTCGGATTCCACGAGGTAGAGACAAAGGTTCATACAGATAGCAACCATCTTTCCAGGGCGGATATTGCTTGGGAAATGGATGATTTCCAAAACTGCCGGGGCAATAGATGAGGTAATTGTACACGCCCAACATGTTGGGACCGGCCTCGTCTTTCGGTAGTGCGTAAATCTGGAACTTATAAAAACCTGGCAGGGGTGGTCTGATGAGGAATAGATAGTTGGGCCCCAGGGCCCGTATCAAACAGAATTCATTGCATTCTTGTTTACGTTCGTACGAGATCATTTTGATTGTTATTCTGGTGCCGGGTTGAATGCCCAGTATGATTTCAACTTCTTCTTGGTCGTCTTGCATGAGAATGATTGGGTCACTGTGGGACACCAGACTTAAACCATAGGATTCGAATTTGGCCTGGGGACCCAAATAGCCTTCAGTCATCTTGGGGATCTGTACACCGCTTGACGCCATCTTGAAGAAACAATCTAGGGAAATAAACACATTCAATATTGTGTTAAAATAAAGGTTTAATCATTGTTGAATAAGTAACATAGAATGATAACTAATTTAAAAAGCGTATTTTAATAAAAACAAGCAATTTAAGTCTTTTCCAAATCGGACAAAGGACATTTTAGAGCATTTTTAATGAGAGGGAAGTAATCATGTTGAATAACTGTTACAAAAATAAATAATGATTACGCCTCTTTGATTAGCTTTTATTACTTATATTTAAAATATAAGAAAAAACGGTACATAAGAAACTCTTATATTTTGGCCCTGGGAGGTCAGATCGCGAAATGGACTTTTGATGTACACTTGGCAGGCCAAGACCTACAAAATGATATATACATCATGGGTCTAGGACTTATGGTTGCTGAGATATAGGGCGCTCCTTTGTTAATATAGCTTATATAGTAAAAAACGGTACTTAATACGCCCCCTTTTTCGGCCTTCAGAGGTCCTATCGCAAAATGAACTTTTGATGTACACATGGCAGGCCAAGACCTAAAAAAATGATATATACATCATGGGTCTAAGCTTATGGTTGTTGAGATCTAGGGTGATGACGGACAGACAGACAGACAGACAGACAGACAGACAGACAAAACGGGGACAAAAACAGCCAGAACAACATATTATAGGAACAATATGCAAGTAATATATACAACGGGAATTTTAAAAAAAAAGAATATAAGAATGTGTATAATGTAAGTGCTGGTCTCAAGCAGTGATTTAAAAGGATAAGATTTTTGAAAGAGAAAGTATCGTCTGCCCATCTTAAAGACATCAGCTGGACAGTCACTTTCAAGCACCGGCGGCGGAACGAAATATTTTAAGGGGGGGCAATCCAAAATTCAAGGGGGGGGCCCTTTGTAGATTTAAGGAGGGGCAAGACAAAATATGACCGAAAGACATATTTTACCCCCTTAGTTCTATAATAGAATATAGTAATTCTGTAGCAAGTATTTAATCGATATTATTAAAAAATAATATATTAAAATAGATAAAAATGAACATTGAGCACTTTTGTTGTCAACTGATTCGTAATGTCAGTTTGTTTACAAATTTAATAGTGAAATTAGATCAGAAAATTACTGATAATTATCATGAATGATGATGAATATGAAACCGGAAACGGGAAACTCAATAAACAAAAAGTAATTTATGAAAAGATAATAAATAATTGTATTTTCTTTAAAAATTACATTTGCCGTCATTCGGTAGATGGCAATACTTCTCTATACTTATAAGACGCATTTGCTATCTGTCTGTCTGTTCCCTTAAAACTCAAGATCCAGACAACCAAATAACGTGAAATTTGAACACGCAGTGGCGCAACCGGGGGGGGGGGGCCGGGGCTTGAGCCACCCCCCAGGCAAAATCATCAATATATAATTTACGTTATAAAGTTACAAAAAAGACTGTCAAACTGTCTTTTTTCAATATGTGAGCCCCCCCCCCCTAGCATTTTTTGCTGGTTGCGCCACTGGGTAAACCGACACAACATTACATGGGGAATGTTCTTAAACAGGTTTCGTTCCATCTCAATGGGTACTTTAATTGCAAGTCAGTATTTTGGATATCAAAGACATGAAAATTGGCAAACTTTTTACCCCGATTTCCAGGTTTTTACAGAGACTTATCTCCCACATAGCTAACTTACTATAAATATGATCGGTACGGGGAACCAAATATCACATTACTTACTACATTATTACATTACATTCCTTCATCCATAGGAATTGTCATCTTTTGATACAGTCATGCCTAAGAGAGAGAGAGAGGGAGGGAGGGAAAGAGGGAGGGAGAGGGGGAGGGAGGGAGAGAGGGAAGGAAAGAGGGAGGGAGGGAGGGAGGAGAGAGGGGAGGGAGGGAGAGAGGGGGAGGGAGGGAGGGAGAGGGAGGGGAAAGAGGGAGGGAAAGAGGGAGAGAGAGGGGAGAGAGGGAGGAGAGAGGGAGGGAGAAGAGAGGAACTGCCAAAATATGTTGTAGCATCACATTGCTTTAAGATAAATGTACCCTTTTATTTGCAGAATTACATTACAAATAAACCCTTTTTTACGCGTCTTATTTCAAATCTTAATTAAACATCAAATTACGAAAAACTGCTTAAATAAACAGAAAACATTATTTTAACCCCGGGCAAAGCCCGGGACTTGCGACTAATTACAAAATATGCCAAAAGCAACTCTCAATAATGTGATTACTGTAAAATGTCAATTAATTATAATTTCTTTCAAATATTAAATTTAAGAAATAAATCAAATGAATTATGAAAATGAAAATGAAACTTATAAACTAAAATGAATTACAAAGTTAAAAAAGTTAAAATTTTAGGGGGGGGGGCAGACTGGAAATTCAAGGTAGGGGGGCCGCCCCTTTAAAAGTTTTGGGGGGGAACCGCTGCCCCCTGCCCCTGCTTTGCCGCCAGTGCTTTCAAGCTTTGTCGGAGAAGAATAAGCTGAATGGGGTTTGTATATTGTTGTGGCAGAAAAAAAAAACTGACAAATCCCAACGACAGATGTTTAACTTTTTCTTTATTTTGGTATTAAAATCATTCACTTGTTGCTTGCCTGATCGCCTACCAACTCAGACTCCTTTTTTTTTTATAGTTACTTAGCTTTATGAAGACGCTTTTCATTTGTAACTGACGCGTCTTTATTGCATCCTGTCAAATTTAAAAAACGTGCGCTAACAGAATACATTTTAATTACTAATTATATTGTGATTCCACAAGAGAAAGAATCTCTGCTTTCACATTTCATAATCTTTCGCCACTTACTTCATTGTGTCAAACAGATGTCACTCCTGTGAAATAAGTGTGTATCTGTTAAAGAAGTATAATGAATGAAGGGATATATATATATATATTGACAAACTTACTTCAGCCTAGAGACGAATGAAGGAACATATATTGACAAACTTACTTCAGCCTAGAGACGAATGAAGGAACATATATTGACAAACTTTAGCCTAGAGACGAATGAAGTAACATATATTGACAAACTTACTTCAGCCTAGAGACGAATGAAGGAACATATATTGACAAACTTACTTCAGCCTAGTGACGAATGAAGGAACATATATTGACAAACTTTCTTCAGCCTAGAGACAGATGAAGGAACATATATTGACAAACTTACTTCAGCCTAGAGACGAATGAAGGAACATATATTGACAAACTTTAGCCTAGAGACGAATGAAGGAACATATATTGACAAACTTACTTCAGCCTAGAAGACGAATGAAGGAGAACATATATTGACAAACTTACTTCAGCCTAAGTGACGAATGAAGGAACATATATTGACAAACTTTAGCCTAGAGACTGAATGAAGGAACATATATTGACAAACTTTAGCCTAGAGACGAATGAAGGAACATATATTGACAAACTTTAGCCTAGAGACGAATGAAGGAACATATATTGACAAACTTACTTCAGCCTAGCAGAACGAATGAATGAACATATATTGACAAACTTTAGCCTAGCGACTGAATGAAGGAACATATATTGACAAACTTACGCTTCCAAACCTAGAGACGAATGAAGGAACATATATT
>JAGDYQ010000025.1:3386233-3415254 GCA_021962125.1 Bulinus truncatus | reverse complement strand
CCCTCTCCCATCTCCCTCTCCCCTGCTCCTTTCCCCACCTCCCTCCTCCTCTCCCCCTGTCCACCCCTCCCTCCCTCCTCTCTCTCCCTCCCTCCCTCCTACCCTCCTTCCTCTCTCCCTGCCCCCCCTCTCACTCTCTCTCTTTATCTCTCTCTCTCCCTCCCCCTCTCTCTCTCTCTCTCTAAAAAAAATATATATATATATATATATATATATATATATATATACTTATTATTATGGCTTCACACTTCTTCTAAAATCCTTCTTCATTCCTTCACTCAGCAAACTGTACAAATCAGGGAGCATGAAAAAACATCAACAATTCTTGCATCACAAAGGCACAATACAGCACCAGCGCGCAAGTTCTATTCGATCATCAGGAAATGACGTCACAGATAAATTTAATTATGGCGCCGTCGAGATTACTTTAATATAGTAAAATACTAAAAATAAAAAAAAAAATAATTACAATTAAACTACCCATTTGTATAGAAACGAAACCTATCCTATAACCTTCACCATGTAATTATGTGTATTTCACGTTATTTGGTTGTCTGGATCTTGAGTTATAAGGGGACAGACAGACAGACAGCAAATGCCTCTATAAGTATGAGATAGTTCGTGTTAAGGCATTTATTTATTTTCTCGAACACAATTGTTCTATTTTTTAGAAAATGTCTAGGAGGGTGGTCGTGCCAGGTAGAGTGCCAGGATTGTCGACGTAATGGTCCCGGGTTCAACTTCCGCAGAGAGACCCGGAGATTTTCCCTGAGTCCTGGTTAAAGTTCCAAATACCACCTTTGCTTAAAACGGGGGTCCCTTCTATTGGGTTGTGTTAAGCAGTAGGTTTAGGCTGGTCGTCTACCGACGTTCCCTTGGGAGCCTACATAACCTACTGCACACTCGGCTGTGGTTGGAATAGAAGGGAAAAAGAATTGTCTGTAGGATGGGTTAGATAAAAACCTCCATCCTTTACAGGGACTTTTTTAAAAAAAAAGTATAATACTGAGAGGGAATAAATATTGTTCTTTTTTTTAGTCTTTACAGCTTCATGAGCTATCATCTTATTATATGGATGTATACAAAAATGAATCATCTTACATGACTATGGAAAACGCTTAGCAATATGGTGCTGGGAATATAATATGTATGCACATATATATGATCATATTATTGGAAAAAACATCCGGTACGATAGCACTGTCATATCGAGAGACTTTTTTTATTAATTAACACCAAATTGCTTCTCTCACGCTATGGTGACCTGAGATATTTATCAACGTGAGAAAAATTTCTGAAATCGTTCTTTTAAACTCGACCTGTCAGAGCTAAGACCTTAGAGTAATGTGGCTGCACGATCTCAGGCTATACGTCAATGTGGTGGTCTGGTGCTGCACTGGACAAAACGTAGAGTAATTAGCACCGTGTCACATTAGTTTTGATTAAGTAGCCCCTCGCGTCACCTTTCACCCACCACTGGGTAGTGCTGTGTCACTTGACACCTAGATTGAGTAGCCAAGATGAGAAATATTGATATTTTTGGCTAGTTCATCACTTAAGCCTGGATAATGTTGGCCGAGTTATTGATCTTGTTTGGTTTTTTTTTTTTATTTTCTAAGACAGAAAATAAGATTGTTTTCTTGTCCCTTCCCTATCGACACGTGACCTTAACACATTCAATGAACATGTGTATAATAATTTGTACGTTCCGAGCTGCATCTAGATACGTCTCGTTGTCTTACTGTTGTTTTCCTCTCATTGTTACTATTATTTGCATTTTAAAGCAAGTCTGCACTCCGATGAACATGGCAATTAAAACCCCTTTAATCAAACCAATGAAAGTTCTGATGTTTTATTTAGGGATAAGATTTAATTGCGTGGTGCAGATATTCACAGGGGATTTTTACCCTCAACCTTGTTTTTTTCTCACGGGATTATTCAAGACGGCAGAGATTACCGGTCTGAAGATTTACATCTTGCCAGGCCTCTGTTAATGCTCTGTTCAGATTTATGCTCGGAAAATATTCCAGTTTAAAATATCGTTTGATTGCTGGGAATATTTCTTTATTTCTGATACTCGTACCTTATTCTAAATAGCCTGGTTCGTTCTGTTACTCGTTACATACTCTCCAAATAACTTGTTCCAAGTTATGCCGTCAGTCGGCATTCAGTAAAGTCATTCAGTATATGCCACTCAGTATTGTGTAGAGTCATTCAGTATATTGCACGCATCATTGTGTAGATGTATAGTCATTCAGTATAAATACTGGCATTCTGTATAGCCATTCAATATATGCCACTCAGCATTCTGTGTAGTCTCAGCATGTCACTCAGCATTCTGTGTAGTCATTCAGTATGTCACTCAGCATTCTGTGTAGTCATTCAGAGTATGTCATCTAAGCATCTGTGTAGTCATTCAATTTATGTCACTCAGCATTCTGTGTAGTCATTCAGTATATGTCACTCAGCATTCTGTGTAGTCATTCAATATATGCCACTCAGCATTCTGTGTAGTCATTCAGTATATGTCACTCAGCATTCTGTGTAGTCATTCAATTTATGTCACTCAGCATTCTGTGTAGTCATTCAGTATATGTCACTCAGCATTCTGTGTAGTCATTCAATTTATGTCACTCAGCATTCTGTGTAGTCATTCAGTATATGTCACTCAGCATTCTGTGTAGTCATTCCACTATACTACCCAGCATTCTGTGTAGTCATTCAGTATATGTCACTCAGCATTCTCTGTAGCTATTCTGGTATATGTCACTCAGCATTCTGTGTAGTCATTCAGTATATGTCACTCAGCATCATGTGTAGTCATTCAGAAACAATCAAGATCAGTTACACTTTAACTTGTTTATATAAAAAATTATGACTGGAAGTCTCAGGTTATTTCTTCATTCAATGCAAGCATTAAGTTGTTTGTCTTTTTAATTAAATGTAAAAATGTGTTCAGAGTGTTGATTGTTGTGCTGATATTTTCTACATTTTATTGACGCTTAACCAAAATTATTTGAGTTTATTTTCAGTAAATTAGTTTCGGTTTAATAATTCGGAAATATATATTTTTATTTTACTGTTTGTTTAATTTTTTTTTCTTTGTATTTCATCTGAACACATACTGCTTTCTATTTTTCTCAGCTCAATAATGTTTAGAAAATCCACCAAGTTTGATATTATTCTGCTTTTTAGATTGTTGGAAAAAAAAAAGGGGGGGGGGTGTTTAATACTGAAGAGTAATTACTAAATAAGAGTTCCACCTGCTGAAACCAAAATAGTTGCTAGTTGGTAAACAATTTTTTACTTGTAAATATATGTGGGCCATAATGAATATGTGGTGTACCGAGCTAATTACCCATCTCCACATTTCCCTATTAAGTGCCTGTGTTTTACCACCAGTAGGTCGCCTCCATTTTTACTCCACCTGTACTCCCCCCCCCCATTCCATCTGATGTGAGCATTAAAAAAATTATTAGATAAATCCAATTCTAATTATGCTAAAGTTAATTTAATAAGTTCCTCGCTTTGATAGAAATTTCGTTTCATCAGAAAATCTGAAAACATAAGACATGTTATACATGTATAAATTATCGCCTTAACAAGATTCATTCGAGCGCCTCAAGATGTCTGCTTTGTCTTTGTATATTAATTTCTATGCAAACACACTCGTTACAGTACGTACACGTATGATACATTGTTTTTGTAAATTCGCATCATTATCTAGTGTTTAGTTAATTACCAAAAGTCCAGTTTATCACTTTTACTTTTGTATAGTGAATACCTAACTAGTTTCCAGTACTCCAGTTATGTCGCCCACTCGAAATGAGCTTCCAGCATCAGATTGGTTGCCCACTATAATCTAGTAAGTCTATGGTTAGTACAAAATAATGTCCAGTATCAACTATGCCCGGGTTGCATGATACAATACTACGACAGTGCTCACTAAAATGCAATCACTACACACCACAATGTCCAGTATCAACTCTGCCCATGATACAATACTACGACAGTGCTCACTAAAATGCAATCACTACACACCACAATGTCCAGTATCAACTCTGCCCATGATACAATACTACGACAGTGCTCACTAAAATGCAATCACTACACACCACAATGTCCAGTATCAACTCTGCCCATGATACAATATCACTTTTCACAGTGTTCACTAAAATGTAATCACTACACACCACAATGTCCAGTATCAACTCGGCCTATGATACAATACTACGACAGTGCTCACTAAAATGCAATCACTACACACCACAATGTCCAGTATCAACTCTGCCCATGATACAATACTACGACAGTGTTCACTAAAATGCAATCACTACACACCACAATGTCCAGTATCAACTCTGCCCATGATACAATACTACGACAGTGTTCACTAAAATGCAATCACTACACACCACTCGTCCGTCCTTCTTTCTCGCTTAGTCTGTTATCATAAAAATAAAACACCACCATCACTATTGACTTTAAAATTAGCACAGTATGTACACACTGCCAGTCTAACGGCAATGACGTCGTATTCCTTTGCTATAAATAGCCATCCTCTGTATACTTTTATCAGGAAGCATTGTATTCTCATTTTTGTAATCACTGTCAAGAATATGGCTACGTGGAGCTCATTCTAATATTTTTTTTTTTTTTTAAAACATACGTTCTTCTAATTTTGCTGATTTGATAGAACTCATTTGGTTTTCTTTACGGCGTGTCGGAGAAAATATGACAACAAATACCGTTCTTATTCCCAGTTAACATAATCCCACGATAGCTGTAATCCCACATGCCGGCACTTGTATTGTAAAAGAAAAACATATTGACAGCATTTACTTGAACAAGTTCAATTGATAATTTATCAGGACTAGCTGACAGTCACTGAATATCTTTACGAGGCAAGATTGAAAAAAGAGTAAACAACAGGTGCACGAAGTTAAAGACAACGTAAACTATATTATACTATAGGTTAAATATATCATTTAGGTCTAATATATAACTTGATGTTTTTTTAACAACCGGTTCGCCGAACTCGTGAACCTGCTGAACAGCATCACTGGTAATACGGAATTTGTTGAATGATATTGTTATAAAAATGAATGATATTTACTCACTGCAGAAATGAAAACATTTTCCGCCAAGCTTATTTTCTGTGAAGTTTCTGTCAATAGTTTAAAGTAGGGGACTTTCTCTCGATGCTTGTTATCCACAGTTTATCTCTTCCTTCCTATCCTAGAACTCGTAACTTAGGGCAATGTAATCACAATATATTTCAAAACTAATGTCCAGACCAGCCCATTCTCAAGTTTGTACATGTGAAGATCTCTGTGAAATACACAGAAAGTCCAACTGAAGTAGTGTATTCCGTGTAACATCAGTTGAAGGCATTGTTAAATAGAATAATGTTCATGGATCTGTTGTTGTTCTTTTGGAAACAAACGTTATATAAATAGTAATTGTATAGAAGTTATATATTGATTGTTCCAGGTTTTATGTAATTTGGTTAAACCATCTATCTGACAGCTGACTGTTTAAGTAGCACCCCCCCTCCTAATATAAAGACACGTTTTAGACAGTTAAACTACGAATGCCTTCAACTATAGATATGTAGTCATAATATTACTACTTCTTTGGTATTTTATGTTATTACTTGGTGATCGAAAGAATCGTTTTTTCTGGAATCGGAATCGTATTAAACCTATTTTTTTATTTAAAAAAAAAAGGATTATGAAGTCACGTTTATACACAGCGGTACATAATGACGTCATTTCTTAGTTTATTGGTGAAATGTATGAAGTAACGTGTGCACATTGTGGTGCGCTGACATAATTACATCCTCTAGTCTAGTATGACATCAATAAATGTAATAATATATTACGACATGAAATGTCATCAGTTCACGGCATGACAGCACACAGTACAAGATCGTTTCGTCACATGACATCAGTACTTTAGAGATTTGTCTTGCTTTGAGCTAACGACATCCCCGCGGTGTCTGGTAATCAGTATTACCATTCTTATTCATGTCAATCATTCGGCATTTTGTCACGTGGCATCGTTTATATTCAGGATGGTATCCGTTTGACGTGCTTTTGTTATCGTATCGGTGAAATCTGTGATGCCACCTTTGCACTAACATCATTGCATCCTCTAGTTGGGTATTGTATCAATACATGAGTTGACATACATATTACATGGGAGAACACCAGTGCACACATAGCAGGTATCAGTACGACGTCATCATCTATCGTCGTGTTGGTGAAGCATGTAATGTGGCCTGTATACATGGTAATGTATGTTTGTATTACGTGGCAGGACATCAGTGCACACATAGCAGGTATCAGTACGACGTCATCTGTGGTCGTGTTGGTGAAGCATGTAATGGTCAGTGTATACACCTTTGATGTATGTAGCATCTCCTTTCAATATAGCGTTACTTAGCTATCAATAGATGTGTGTTTATATCAGCGTGTATCTCCTGGGTTCATAGTTGAGTGTAAATGTACGTGAGTGTGCCTACATTTTCTGAGTGTGTGTAATATTGAGGTTAAAGACCAGTGAGGGTCTCAAAAGTGGGTAGCGAGATGATATCCAGTGCGCCCAACAACATATTTATAATTAATTGATCAAGAATATATATGTACACTCAATTTTAACTTTACTTCCTTTTCATCCTTTTTTTTTTGTTTCTTTGTTGTTGTCAATAAGTTCCGGACATATTTCTGGTGGGTCATGAATTTCAAGGTTGAGAACTACCAGTGTTCGTGTTTTATGCATGTATCTGCTTCAGAGAGCAGCGGACGCGTCCGCTTGCGGACGCGTCCGCTTCAGGGACGCAGATCCGCAGACTCTTCTGAATCCGCGGACTGACAGTGACGCTTGCATGGTTAAGTTGCGGATCATGGACTGACGCGGATCTTTAGCGTTACCATAAAAATTTCAAGTCATTTAAACAGCCACCCCCAGCAAATGCGGACGCGCGGACTGACTGCGGACCAATGTTGTAAGATTCTGCGACGTGATCAGGGAGGAAATCTCATGGACGGACGCGGACGCTAAAATTTCAAGATCCGGCACATCTCTGCTGCTTGGGTTGTAAAACTGTCTGTGCTTTATGTATGTATCTCTCCGTAAAACTGTCTTGTGTTTTTAAGTGTATGTATCTCTTGCTGTAAAACTGTCTTGTGTTTATGTATGTATCTCTTGCTGTAAAACTGTTTGTGTTTTTAAGGGTATGTATCTCTTGCTGTAAAACTGTCTTGTGTTTTTAGTGTATGTATCTTGCTGTAAAACTGTCTTGTGTTTCAATGTAATATCTGTTTAATAGAAACTTCGTCTTGTGTTTTTGTACGTATCTGCTTGCTGTAAAACTGTCTTGTGTTTTTATGTATGTATCTCTTGCTGTAAAAACTGTCTTTGTGTTTTATGTGCATCTTTGCTCGCTGTTAAACCTTAGCTGTTCCAATTATTTTTTAAATTGAAGCTGTATACGCGTATTTATGACAAATTGCACCCGTTGCGGTCCATATTAGTAACAGTTTCCTCCCATCCTTGCAGCCCCGTAGCGTGAAAATTCTAAGCAGCAGGGGCCAGGCATTCCCCCTGCCCCCCCCCGCACGCTTCGGGCCTGCATCCTTGTAACAAGATCTTTATCTGTTTACTTAAAGGTATAGTTACAACGCTCTGGTCGTTAAAGGAAAGAAGATACTATTAAATATTTGTTTTTCTGTTACTCTTTGAATGAAACAATGTTGTCATGAATCGAGAATCGATGTTTTATGAAAGAATCGAATCGACAACGTTAAAATTCTAGCATCGTCCCATCACTAGTTATATACTTATGTTTATCAAATACATAAAGAACAGTCTCATTTAAAAGCATCTGACCAACAAAAGGCGATCCCATTCAAGATTCATTTAATTAAAAAAAAAAGAACAACTGAAGCTCGAATGTGTCAACAACAATTAATTAACTATAAAATTAACAAAGTCTGTGAATAATCTAGACAAGTGATACTTTGCATGTGAAATATTAATTAACTTCTGGAGGATTAAGTAACATTTTCGTTTAATTCTTTTTTTTCCTTAGAACAATGTGCAGGTAATAACTGAATGATATTTTGATATTTTTCCACGCCGTACTCTTCCTTGGCAAAATTAAATTTTGGCGCTTTTTGCTACAGGATCTCAACCTTTTTCGCGGCTGTACCAGAGATGAAAGGGACAGCGGACGTGTCCGCTTATGACGCAGGATCCGCAGACTCTTCCTAACCTATGACTGACAGCACGCTTTCGTATGTAGTTGGTTGCGGACTCGCGGACTGGACGCGGATCTTCTTTATGTTACTATAAAAAAATTGGTCATTTAAACAGCTAAATTTCAGCAATAAGGACGCGCGGACTGACTGCGGACTAATACAAGATTCTGCGGACGCGGATCATTGATAGAAATCCGCGACGGATGCGTGATTAAATTTCAAGATCCGCACACCTCTCTGACTGTACTCCCCAAAGGTGAGACAGTCCGCCGTTACCCTCGCACGTAGTTCTTCTAATTCTTGGTCGTATTAAACGAAAATTATGTGTCGCTGAGTACCCCTGCATAAACTCCCCCCCTCCCGTACCTAATGGGGTACGCGTACCACTGGTTGAGAACCTCTGTTATAAGGTATGCAATGGACGATGGTCTGTATGATAGATCTGAAAGTAAAACCTTTTTGTTTGTCTTGCGGTCTATATTTATCTCGATAATTTGAAATAAATTCGTTATTTTTTTTTTCCCCGAGAGCCTTTTTTTAATTTACAGAATCATTGCTGTTTTTATATTTATTTCTGATGCGGTATTGATTCTGTGCTGGCATTGTTTAAATAACTTTAAATATCGTGATTGTGTGTAAGGATGAACTCGCCCACTGTCCATATGGCTTGTGTATCATTTAGCATGTGTATAATTAAGAACTCGTCCACTGTCCAGACTGTGTATTATTTATCCTGGTTGTATATAACTAAGAACTCTTCAAATAGACTGTGTATAATATATCGTGAAAGGGTATAAGGAAGAACTCGACCATAAATTGTCCATATCGACTGTGTACAATATTTCCTGTGATTCCACTTCAAGTATCGCTCAGTTGTTTCATCATGCGTTGGCTGATCCCAGCGGCTTTTTAAAGATCCTAGCAAAAAAAATAATAAACTTTGATATCTTCTAACTTCTCTTAAGCGCTTTACTCTCTTCTGGAATTATTGCCGTCTTTTTAACACAGACATTTTAATTTTAATTAAACAGGTTCACCCAGGCCAGTCCAGGTAACTCTCTTCTCTTAAAGGTGACTCTGACCTATTCACCAGGCTATAATCGATTTCATTTTTCTCACTTTCTGTACAGGAAGAAACGGGCCAGTTGTTTCTCGAGACACCATTGTTGTTCATTACAATTACACACGCGGGTGTAATGGAGCAAACATGCCCCCCCCACCCCCCACCCTTTGACTTTCATATTGTTGATAACGTCTGACCCACATTTCAGTCCTAGAATTCGGTACGAAGTGAATTCGGTATTATAGTTGTTTGACAGTCATTGTTGAATCATTATTATTAGTTGTTGTTGTTTTGTTAGAGGTTTCCTTTGAGAAAATAAAACGGCAGCGTTATTGGGTCAGAGAGTATAAGTTCGAGTTTAGACTAATATCCCAGTTTACATCTAGTTTTACATTCACCAAGCTGCATAATGTTATCCCAGAGATAGAAGACTGCCAACACTGATGCCCATCTTTTATTAATCTGGGGATGAGTGATACACGTGCAACCAGGTTAATTATGATTGAAGCAGTCCAACAAATGTGATTGGCACTAAATGACCAATCGCTGATGAAAGTTATCCGTCAATCTTGTTGGATGACATTTTGAATGGGATTTTACATAATGCATGTCTCATTAGAGTCACTACTGACTGCCATTACATTTACATATGGTTTTTGTCTCAAAGTTAATTTGGGGAAAAAAATAAAAAAAAACAATAAGAAGAAAAAGTCTGTGGGTAAATGTTGTGCTGCATCAAATGATATGACTAAGGAAATATGTGGGTAAATGTTCTGCTGCTTCAAATGATATGACTAAGGTAATATGTGGGTAAATGTTGTGCTGCATCAAATGATATGACTAAGGAAATATGTGGGTAAATGTTGTGCTGCATCAAATAATATGTCTAATGTAATATGTGGGTAAATGTTGTGCTGCATCAAATGATATGACTAAGAAAATCTGTGGGTAAATGTTGTGCTGCATCAAATAATATGACTAATGTAATATGTGGGTAAATGTTGTGCAGCATCAAATGATATGACTAAGAAAATCTGTGGGTAATGTTGTGCAGCATCAAATAATATGACTAATGTAATATGTGGGTAAATGTTGTGCAGCATCAAATGATATGACTAAGAAAATCTGTGGGTAAATGTTGTGCTGCATCAAATAATATGACTAATGTAATATGTGGGTAAATGTTGTGCAGCATCAAATGATATGACTAAGGAAATATGTGGGTAAATGTTGTGCTGCATCAAATTATATGACTAATGTAATATGTGGGTAAATGTTGTGCAGCATCAAATGATATACTCAAGGAAATATGTGGGTAAATGTTGTGCTGCATCAAATGATATGACAAATGTAATATGTGGGTAAATGTTGTGCAGCATCAAATGATATGAATTTAAGGAAATATGTGGGTAAATGTTGTGCTTGATCAAATGATATGACTAAGGTAATATGTGGGTAAATGTTGTGCAGCATCAAATGATATGACCAAGGAAAATATGTGGGACGTGTTGTGCTGCATCAAATAATATGACTAATGTAATATGTGGGTAAATGTTGTGCAGCATCAAATGATATGACTAAGGTAATATGTGGGTAAATGTTGTGCTACATCAAATGATATGACTAAGGTAATATGTGGGTAAATGTTGTGCTGCATCAAATGATATGACTAAGGAAATATGTGGGTAAATGTTGTGCTGCATCAAATGATATGACCAAGTAATATAGGTAAATGTTGTGCAGCATCAAATGATATGACCAAGGAAATATGTGGGTAAATGTTGTGCTGCATCAAATAATATGACTAATGTAATATGTGGGTAAATGTTGTGCAGCATCAAATGATATGACTAAGGTAATATGTGGGTAAATGTTGTGCTGCATCAAATGATATGACTAAGGAAATATGTGGGTAAATGTTGTGCTGCATCAAATGATATGACTGAGGTAATATGTGGGTAAATGTTGTGCAGCATCAAATGATATGACTCATGGGAAATCTCTGGGTAAATGTTGTGCGTAATCAAATGATATGATCTAAGAAAATCTGTAGGTAAATGTTGTGCTGCATCAAATGATATGTGGTTAAGCTTTTGGTTTCGTCACCAGCGTGTCTTGACCAGTAAATAGCCTGCATTACCACACCCACTTCATTTTATGTCCGGAGTGTTTAAAAGATATAGTTACCTCAGTGCCATCATCAAACTATGTCATTGCTCTGTTGATTGCTGTATGTAGTATTGGCATTTCTCTGCTTAGACTAATTTTAAGCCTGTGTTAAAAGTGGTATGCTTTCTTCTCAATATTCCTCTATAAAACGTCACATACATGTATCCGCCTTCTGTCTAGTGCCGGAACTCCACACTTGGTCGCTGGTTTCTCTTCCTTCAACCCATCCACTTCTGGGCTCTTTCTGTTCTGTCCAAAACGTTCGCTGACTAATACTTTATATGACGACCTGTCAGTCATCCTGTCGATGTTCAGGTCTTCCAGTCTGTTCGCCTTCCCGTCCTTCTGTCTTACAGAGTTTAACCCATTTGAGATCAATCTATAATGCCATCAGTACATTGTAGTGAGGATACTGATATTGTTTATTCACTGTACTCAGTCTTGGGCACATTATTTCCTTTATCGTGTTTTCCAACTATTGTATTCTCGAATATCGATCATAATGTTGTTATTGTGATAGTTAATTTAGCTGTGGTATGAATTATTGATTAATTATTAGGTAAACGAAGTCAGACACGTACGTATTTAACCATTTGAGTGTACTCAACTTTTGATCAAAGCATGAAGCGCACGTAAATTAAAATTGGAAAACCCAATACTAGTACAACGCTTGGTAACTGGCAACGGTATCATTTAGGTGACATAGCACTATATCATACATTGAGTGGTCAGCCCTATATCTTACATTGTATGGTCAGCCCTGTATCATACATTGTGTGCTCAGCCCTATATCATACATTGAGTGGTCAGCCCTGTATTATACATTTTTTATTGCTCCTTCCTGTATCTTAATGTATGGTCAGCCCTGTATCATACATTATATGTGGTCAGCCCCTTATCATACATTGTATGGTCAGCCCCCATTATACATTATATGATAGGCCCTGTATCATACATTGTATGGTCAGCCCTGTATCATGCATTTATGGTCAGTCCTGTATCATACATTATATGTTAAGCCCTGTATCACATTGCATGGTCATCCCTGTACTATACAGCAATATTTAGTGAGCAATTGAAATGAAATATTAGGGGAGGGGGAAATGCTCTAATGGAAACCGCCCTCTTAATAAAATATATTTTTAACTACCTGCTCAAAGCGATTCCTTTATGAATGTTTCTTACTGTACCTTATGTATGAGAATCTAATATAATGAATAGCAAGGCCTAAGTTCTGCGTTAAATCGAAAGCGGAAAGTGAATAATTCAAAATGGCGTCGTGTCCGCCTTTCGATTCGATAAATGTTTTTTTTTTTTAAATCTACAGTTTGAATAGTTTCGTGTAGTTTCTAAACATGAAACCTGAAAGGCCAAAAGGTGAAATAATGCCATTTAAATATTTGTTTGTTTGTTTTTTTTTTTATTTCTACAATATATTTCATCTTTAAATTGTTACATTATCATGAAAAAATCGGATCTGTCCGAAACAAAAATAACCTTAGCCTTACTGATCAAACCTAAGGGAATATAACTCTAAGTGCAAAGGTTTTGGTAGGGTACAGCTAGTAGAATCATATTATACATTTAAATTCAAAACACATAATCACATAAACCGTACAGAATAAATACACATCTTTCACTCAGTAAACTTTTATTATTTATTTTTTTACCTTCCTGTTAAATTATTATTAGGCCTAGGCCTATTAATCATTTTTGCACGGGTAAATTTGATTGTATTCTTACATTCATTCAATTGTTATGGCCCTTTGATACCGGAGAATAGTGTAAAAAAACAAAGCAATCAATCAAACATTCATTTTCCGGAAAACGTGGAACTTTGAATCTTTCATTTGGATTGTTCACGAGTACTTTTTGAGTAGAGGGTCTATCGATTCTAAATTATGGAACTTGTCTCGTGGGGTACTCGGTAAGGGGCTTGACCAAGAACTTAACTAGAAATCAACTTTAGTTGTTTAGACCAGCTTTAATTTGGCGCAGCAGTAGGTTGCCTAACACCAGCCAAAATCAATTTTTTTTTGGTGTTGAGCATTAACTTGAAAGAATCCCCGGCGGACTAGGGTCAAGGTGAATGATAAGCTGGCCATCACGAAAAGTAAATAACGAAGCCCAGCAGCAGTTCTGGGAGGATGCGTGAAGGGTGGGGCAGAAAACTATGCCCGGACCATATGGTCATTGTTCGAGAGTTTAATGGGCAGTTTTTCAGCATGATATTTTCATTTTAAAAAATATCGTATCGGGGGGGGGGTCCAGTGAACGAGGGGTGGCCTTTTCTTTTTTTTCAGTTTAGCTTTTAATTAAAAGCTAATTACAAAAAGGTGTTGTATTTTCAGGAGGGTGTGTATGACAGGACACACTTTGTTTTGCATTATCTCTCGCTCAGCCTGACCCCCCCCCCCCGGGGTCAGCGTGTGTATTGTACAAGTTAATTAATTAATTTTATTTGTCACGAACAGTTCATTGTCAGAAGGAAGTTTAGATGAGAAGATGACTCTGGTGCCCCCCCCACCCCAACCCCTCACTAAATGAATTTAGAACCAGAAGCAGTCTAATCGTTATTTTGGTCAATGCCATAGACATTGTTGAAGATATTTTTCAACTTTCCCCTCTGGGATTGTGGAGGCTCGAGTACAGATTGACTCGTATAGTATTGATACATGGTTAAAATACACTGCACCAGGTGAAGTCAATCAAAATGTACCATTCTAACTTAAAACTACCAAAAACGTACAGTATTTGTGTTTATAGTTTTGAATCATAATGAGAATACATGTACATAATAAAGCGGTCTCGGGTCCCGCGTTATGGTCGAAAGTAGAAATCAAGAATCCATTATGGCGTCTCGATTCGATTAATGTTTTTAAAAAAATGTTTTGACAGTTTCTGCGGTTTTCAAACATGAAACCCAAAGGCCAAAATGTGAAAATAATCCCATTGAAATATTTCTGTTTGTTTTGTATTTTCTGCTCACATATTTCCTCATCTTTTAAATTTTAATAAAATAAAAACATAACCCATCCTACAGATTAAACCTAAGGGAATATAACCTCTATGCAAATGTTTTGCAGTGTACATCTAGTATTAAATATTGTTTGTTATTTCTTCCAATGTTCCTGTTATGTTCATCTCTTTGATCCTATAAAACAGTGGTCACCAACCCCTGGGCCGCTGACCGGTACCGATCCGCAGATCAAATATTACTGGGCTGCCCAAGAAACATTAAATTTATATCCTTTTTATATACTGTGGTGTATTTCTCTCGGGATTGTGCGACTTTCAATGGGCGAGAAAATAATCAACCTCCAAGCGGGGCCGCGATGAAATTTATCAAACGTTTACCGGCGAGTAAAAAGGTTGGGGACCACTGCTATATAAAGCACTAATGGGACAGTTTTTAATGGCGCCCTTATTTAATCCCCATCCATAGCCGAGATCGCAATGGTCATCGAGGCACCATACTTACGTGACGACATAACGCCCATACTTCTTCAGTTAATGTCAGGTACCCAATTTAAGATGATAACACCGGGACCTGAAAATGTCAGTCTCTCAGCGAGGATCGTGCCTGGAACCTTCAGTTCCGCCTGTCAAGCACCTTCACGTCGTGACCATTTGTCCCCAGGACGTTGGGTTAGGTCTCTTCAACTCTCTTTCACATATTTAATCACGTACGAATTCGTTTTCTGGGTTTCGAAAATCACCCAGACACTTTTTTTCTAGTTCTGAATAAGGCAATGTTTATATTTTTGTTCATGTTATATATTTGTAAACGCTTATCCAGTGTCTAGCTGGCACAGTAAGCTTTCTAAACACTAGATTTCTATAAAAAAAAACGGTATCAGTTTTATGATTATATAAATAAAGACAAACTTTATTTTTAATTATGGACGAGCTTTATATCCAAGTTGTGTGTTCTGTTTATTTAGTTTAATTTTGAATTAATTTTTTTCTTATCATTTTTTAAATAACAATTTAACTGTCCATGTTTTGCCATCATGTTTGTGTGATACGTAATAATATTATTTCATTGTCCATGTTTTACCATCATGTTTGTGTGATACGTAATATCATTTCATTGTCCAAGTTTTACCATCATGTTTGTGTGATACGTAATAGCATTTCATTGTCCGTGTTTTACCATCATGTTTGTGTGATACGTAAAACCCTTTCATTGAAAAGACGTGACCAACAGTGCAAGCCTCCGCTAGGAGGGGGAACTTGTTTGGGGTCCCGAGCCTTTGAAGGCCTCGTCTCTTTCAAAATTGTATTTATTTAGCTTCAAAATTTTGGGGAAGGGGTTTGTCAGAGGGGGTGTGCCATTTTCACAGTTTGTCAGAGGCTTTAGATTTTCTTGCTGAGTCCTCATCATCAGTGCTAGATATTTTATTTTGTTTGCTGATATGTCTATTGGAATATATTCATTTGGAAGATGATAAAGTAGTGTGGGTCCGGTATAACTGCTGAAGATCAAAGTCGTGTCAGCTTATTTCATTGTAGTGACTTTTTTTTAAAAAACTAAAACAATAATGTGACAATCACCATAGAAAGAAATACCTACTGGTGCATCTGATAATCACCATAGAAAGAAATACCTGCTGGTGCATCAGACAATCACCATAGAAAGAAATACCTACTGGTGCATCAGACAAATCACCATAGAAAGAAATACCTGCTGCGACTGATAATCACCATAGAAAGAAATAACTGCTGGTCATCAGACAATCACCATAGAAAGAAATACCCTACTGGTGCATCAGACAATCACCATAGAAAGAGGATACCTTCGGTGCATCTGACAATCACCATAGAAAGAAATACCTGCTGGTGCATCTGACAATCACCATAGAAAAGAAATGCTCGGCTGGTGCACTTCCATGACATTCACCATAGAAAGAAGCTTACTGGTGCCTTTAAAGTGATGCGCACGGCTGAATTTGTAAAAAGTTGTCTACGTAGGAGCACTGTTTGAATTTATTTATATCAGAACTCACATACACTTATTAAACAAACTAGACGTGGAAGAACTCTCAGTGGGGATAAGTCTATTCTCACAAGATCGCCTGAAAATTGATCTTTTTAGACTGAGGTTGGCGTCCATGGCTGGAACGGAGTTGTACTATTTTTAAGGCTGCATCACGCTTTTCCCTGCTACTGTTTCATTGATAGGAACTGGATTTACTGTAGTCTAAGATAAGTTTGGTTGTTAGCCCGCAACTGAATAGCCTCTGGCAGCTTGATGGCTAATACTTGTTCTGTTTGCTAAACAAGACTTCCTTCCATCAAACCGCTGTTAGTTCATATTAAAACTGTTAAAGAGTCTCTAGAAGAAAAAAAAAAGTTAAGTTGACTAGTTTTGGTTATTTGTGGATGAATGATAGTTACTTTGTAGCTTAAATTGCATTAATTATACTGGAGCGGTTACTTTAAATGGGATTCTTTATATGTTTGTACCATTTTTGCTTGTTCTTTAATCAAACTGTGTTGACGCTGAGACTGTTGAACTGTGGTCGTCCTGTGTAACGCGAGATATGTTTTTATATATTTCCCAGCATCGATTATTTAATATGTTCTTGGTTTATTTTTATTTAATTCTTAAAGTGATATCCAACTGATCGCCTTTTTTCGCCTTGTTTTCATGGGCTTTGGAATCGATTAATGAATTTTATATAGCAGTTTTTGTAATATGGGTTTTTTTTTGTTATTTGAGGCTTAGAATTTAGTTATGTACTTAAGTGCATATTTATGTATATGTGTATTAGTTGATGATGTGTTCTTGTATGCTCCAATAGCTTCAATCAATCCAGATTGTAACTTTCATTTTCACTATTTCCGTTGTAACTTACTATAGGTGTATGGATATTTTGTTCATAACTTGTACCTAACTAGGTGTGTGGATATTTTGTTCATCCGTTGTAACTTACTATAGATGTCTGGATATTTTGTTCATCCGTTGTAACTTACTATAGGATGTCTGGATATTTTGGAAAATATCCGTTGTAATCTTGCTATAGATGCTGTTCTGATATTTCGATCATCCGTTGTAACTACTGTGATGTTCCGACATTTTGATCATCCGTTGTAACTTACTATAGATGTTCGATAGCTTGTTCATCCGTCAAATTTACTATATGGCCTGGATATTTTGATCATCCGTGCTCGCAGAATGTGATTACACCACTGGTTTTTATATTATTAAAAAAAATTATATTGTAATAAATATTCTTTGTGAAAATCAAACGTAGACACATAAATGTCATGACCTAACTGATTTGAAATGGCATCAGTAGCGCCCCCATCTTACGGCCAGGCTCATGGTACTTATTAGGTTTTAAAAATGATTTTTTTTTCCTGGTCTATTCTCAGTCCCAATTTATTTCGATAATTGGAGTTTTACTGTCCTATTGTTTCGTTGTTTTGACAAGATGCAATTTTCATCTTGCAATGATCTCCTTCTCCCACCCCCGGCCTATCTCTCTCTCTCTCTCTCTCTCTCTCTCTCTCTCTCTCTCTCTCTCTCTCTCCCTCCTTAATATCTCTTTATATACACACACACATACTTTCGCGCGCTCTACTTGCAGGGCCCTTGTTTTCTCCTGCATGCTTCAGGGAATGTCGTTCTTTTTAAATCCAAAGCCTGATAACGCTAACGTCCAAGATATTTGTCTACTGTATAAGTACTCGCATTGAAATTCTTCTGTTTTCTTCTGCAAACGGTTTTCTATAGTTTCTGTAATACGTGTGTTATTTCTTAATTTAGAATGTCTTGTTTATTTTTGCTAGTGTGCATAGATTAATCGACTGTTAACACCACCATTTTGAATATGTGTATACCTGTGATATCAGTCTTCGCGGAGCCAATGCTCCATCTGGATACATTTTTGAGGCATATTTCGGAGATCGTTCCACCAGCAGTAATGAACAGAAGTGTCAATGTTATCTGGATACGTTGAGGTATATTTCGGGGAGATCGTTCCACCAGCAGTAATGAACAGAAGTGTCAATGTTATCTGGATACATTGAGGCATATTTCGGGAGATCGTTCCACCAGCAGTAATGAACAGAAGTGTCAATGTTATCTGGATACGTTGAGGTATATTTCGGGGAGATCGTTCCACCAGCAGTAATGAACAGAAGTGTCCATTCATTTACTCGTGTCTATAAACCTTCGGGGACGTTGCGTTGAACTGATGGTCTCACCACAATGGCAAACCTCCGCGGCCAATGTGTCCAAGGGATGTCTCGTTAAATATATGGATGACGATTATAGAATCAACCGGCTTGGGGCAGGTGGCTACACTAGCTTGGGGATGTTGAAGGTTGACGTCAACGACGATGAGAGGCGCCGTTCCAGAACATCCTTGGCGTCCATTATCGACGACCTTACTCACCTGCGTAAATCCCTCCTTAGACAGAAGTCTGAAGGAGAGGTAAGTGACATTCTTCACAGCTGTTTTTTTTTTTTAATTCATGTTTCGAATGAAATTCATATACTTGATATTGGCATTGACCTATGATTGATAGAGGTTGTGTACATGTACGAATAAATTAATATAGATCCATAGTTGTATACATTTGCGAATAACTTAAAAAAGATCTATAGTTGCGTAAATGTGCGACTAACTTTATATAGATCCATAGTTGTATACATTTGCGAATAACTTAAAAAAGATCTATAGTTGCGTAAATGAAGCGACTAACTTTATATAGATCCATAGTTGTATACATTTGCGAATAACTTAAAATAGATCTATAGTTGCAAAATGTGCGACTAACTTTATATAGATCCATATACATTTGGGAATAACTTAAAATAGATCTATAGTTGCGTAAATGTGCGACTAACTTAATATAGATTTATATACATTTGCGAATAACTTAAAATAGATCTATAGTTGCGTAAATGTGCGACTAACTTAATATATATTAGATCCATAGCTAAAGTGATCATGCAATGTTAGAATTTTTTAAAGTGTATTTTATGACTTTCTTCCAATTGTTTTACAAACTAAACTGTGGACTATAATAGTGCATGCACTCATTTATAAATAGTTTTAAATTGGCGATTGTTTACGATTGATGCCTTATTTAAACTAACCATTTATTTTGGACTTGTTCCTATTTTTAATGAAGAACGTAACTTGTACGTCGCTATCGGATGTAAATGAAATCAAGTACTTATCCGAGATATTTTTTAAAGCCCCAAGCGACTTAAAATTCCCATCAGAAAATAACAAGAATCGCGCTCCGCTCTTGTCACTGCAGCAGATAATCTTTGAACATTTTATATTCACTTTGTGTTTGTAGTCATCGGATCATCATGCCCAAGTGTTTTCTGTCCACTTGTGTTTCAGCTCAGTTACGTACAGACTTGTTGGCTGTCACTTCACTTGTTCAGAACGTAATCACTAGAACCCAGTAGATCGGAAGGGGTTGGTGCGATCTTGAAACGCTGTCCCTTCCTCTGATCTAATCCCTTACATAGCGTACAACTCCTGAGGAGTAAGGAAAAAAAAGCTAATTGTTTGTGTGTTGCCTTGTCAAACGTTGATCGAAGTGCAGTAGCAACACAAGAAAATAGAATGTAGTTTGGTTACATCACTTATTGATTAGTTCATGACTGGGAATGAAAGTAGCCATGCTGTAGGATAGCTCGTTCGTTGCCTTGTGTCTTTAAACTTTTTTTTTTGTACCTCGGGCTGATGGTACAGAAAAGGTTTTGTGTGGACGTTTAGCAAGTACTGATGGTACAGAAAAGGTTTTGTGTGGACGTTTAGCAAGTACTGATGGTTCAGAAAAGGTTTTGTGTGGACGTTTAGCAAGTACTGATGGTACAGAAAAGGTTTTGTGTGGACGTTTAGCAAGTACTGATGGTACAGAAAAGGTTTTGTGTGGACGTTTAGCATGTACAGTGGGTTGGGGGTGGGGGATATCAGATAAATTCTCTCAAGAGGGAATTGATAATAGTTTTAATGGGTGGAAAGATTTTTAAGATAAAGAAAATTATGGAGAAAATGTGTGTGTGTGTGTGTTGTTTTATCCTTCATTGGTTCTCTACATTACATGTGGTTGTGATGATAATAGAATAATACACTTACCTTTCGTAAAAACCGAACAGACACATGTGTGCCTAACCTCACTACCTATGTTTATAGCTCCTCTGTGGTATCAAGGTTATCTGTTTGACGGACATGCATTGTTTGGAAACCGTGCATATAGTCCAGCCTCATGTTCTTCCTGTCACTAGTTCTATTTATTTATTTAACTTTGTTAACAATGATACAGTGAATACAGTATAGCTGTAACTCTCCAACTTTGACCCGTCTGTGTAGAAAAACTAAGAAAAAAGAAAGAGAGAATAAATGTCATTAGTTGTATATATATATATATATATATATATATATATATATATATACACACGCACACATTGATTTTACCCATTTACCTTTAAATGTAAACACTCTTTAGATTTGTGTCATGTAGTGAAATACAGTTGTAATTATGAATAAATGGATTCTCTCTGCTCTAATTATATAAAAAGTCGTGACCCACCTGAAATTTGTCCGCAAACCCACACTTTGAGATCTACTGTAGCTTATGAAACCTGTGGTAACTGTTGATGAAACTAATAAACCATATTATTCCTGCCTCCCAATATACACGTTTTGTAGCATGGAGATTACCAGGAATGTATACTGTTCTAGTAAAAATAGCCTCTTAGTCCAGATACAAGAAGTACTATATATGTCGTCTATATGTAGCATTCATCACCTGTTCATATCCATTATATAGTATAGATAACACAAGATAACCAGATAGTTTGTTTTACTACCAGTGTAGATCAGATGTTTATTGGTGGTAGCTCTAGTTTGGCGCTGATAGTTTGTTTTACTACCAGTGTAGATCAGATGTTTGTTGGTGGTAGTTCTAGTTTGGCACTGATATATAGTTTGTTTTACTACCATTGTAGATCAGATGTTTATTGGTGGTAGCTCTAGTTTGGCACTGATAGATAGTTTGTTTTACTACCAGTGTAGATCAGATGTTTATTGGTGGTAGCTCTAGTTTGGCACTGATAGATAGTTTGTTTTACTACCATTGTAGATCAGATGTTTATTGGTGGTAGCTCTAGTTTGGCACTGATAGATAGTTTGTTTTACTACCAGTGTAGATCAGATGTTTATTGGTGGTAGCTCTAGTTTGGCACTGATAGATAGTTTGTTTTACCACCAGGTAGATCAGATGTTTATTGGTGGTAGCTTCAGTTTGGCACGATAGATAGTTTTGTTTTACTACCATTTTTGTAGATCAGATGTTTATTGGTGGTAGCTCTAGTTCGGCACTGATAGATAGTTTGTTTTGAATACCAGTGTAGATCAGATGTTTATTGGTAGTAGCTCTAGCTTGGCACTGATAGATAGCTTGTTTTACTACCATTGTAGATCAGATGTTTATTGGTGGTAGCCTAGTTTGGATAATTGATAGATAGTTTGTTTTACCACCAAGTAGATCAGATGTTTATTGGTAGCCCTAGCTTGGGCGCTGATAGATAGTTTGTTTTACTACCAGTGTAGACTCCCAGATAATTGAAAAAAATATATGGCACTGATAGATAGTTTTGTTTTTACCACCATTGTAGATCAGATGTTTGGTTGGTGGTAGCTTCAGTTTGGCACTGATAGACAGTTTGTTTTACCACCAGTGTAGATCAGATGTTTGTTGCAGTAGTTTCATGCAGCACTGATAGATAGTTTGTTTACTACCAGTGTAGATCAGATGTTTATTGGTGGTAGTTTTAGCTTGCACTGATAGATAGTTCGTTTTACTACCAGTAGATCAGATGTTTATTGGTGGTAGCTCTAGTTTGGCACCGATAGATACGGTTTTACTGCCACCATTGTAGATCAGATGTTTATTGGTGGTAGCTCTAGTTTGGCGCTGACAGATAGTTTGTTTACTACCAGTGTAGATCAGATGTTTGTTGGTGGTAGTTCTATTTTGGCACTGATAGATAGTTTGTTTTACTACCAGCGTGGATCAGATGTTTATTGGTGGTAGCCTAGTTTAAACTGATATAGTTTGTTTACTTCACCAGTGTAAATCAGATGTTTAGTTATGTGTGGTTTCTATTTCGCACTGGATAGATAGTTCTGTTTACTACCAGTAGATCAGATGTTTATTGGTGGTAGCTCTATTTCGGCATCAGATAGATAGTTTGTTTTACTTTCACCATTGTAGATCAGATGTTTATTGGTGGTAGCTCTAGCTTGGCAATTGATAAAGAAGTTTGTTTACTTCCAGTGTAGATCAGATGTTTATTGGTGGTAGCTCTATTTGGCACTAATAGATAGCTTTGTTTACCACCAGTGTAGGATCAGATGTTTATTGTGGTAGCTCTAGTTTGGGCACTGATAGATAGTTTGTTTTACTACCAGTGTAGGACTGGATGTTTATTTATGTAGTTCTAGTTTGGCACTGATAGATAGTTTGTTTTGCTACCAGTGTAGGATCAGATGTTTGTTGTGGTAGCTCTAGTTTGACACTAATCTGTAATTTTAAATGATCTTTTTTTGACTTAGCTTTAAAAATAAACATCCAGCAATGTTTTTTTAATATTGTATTGTTTGTTTTAAGCTAAAAACGAATCTGATTCTCAAAGATTTAGCACAGGGCCATAGCAAGTATTAATAAATTTGAGAACAGAAAGAATAATATTCAATTTGTACAACATCGTAAATGAAGATGATTGCCAAAAAAAAAAAAATCAGTGCATGATGAAACACTTTTATGTTTGGAGAACCATGTTTCTTAAAATACTGTAAATTGTCAAAGGAATCGAACTTTTTCGAGAGATATTTTTAAGTAATGCTATATTCGTCTAATAGCGTTGTATTTTTTATAATATTGAGTGATTATTATACATGGCATCTTTTTTTTCCAGAGTCAGAGGTCATGGGTTGAAAAGACTTTCCACAGGCGAGAATGCATCAAATTCTATTCCATCTCACCGCGACCCTTTCAGGTGGCTAGCGACTCTTGGTGCATTCCGTGTTCCAGTTTCACTCAAAATTTTGAAATCTCCTAACTTGTTCTTCATAGCTGACTTGTTTTTTCTTTTGCTTGCATATGACTAAGAGAGACAGATAATTTCAGGGTTCCCATTGCATTTATACTTTTACATCCGCTAACTGTTCACAACAATGGGGCTGACAAAATTATCAATGAAATAGTCATAAAACATATTGATGCAGAAACGTTTGACAAACGGATCGGGCCATAGGCCCTACGTCCAACGACATCACACGTCTAGTCATGGTGTAGAACTACTAAAATAAAATTGGCCGGGCCTAGGTGTGAGTGGCACGTGGGGTAATAAGCCGCGGTGGGATGTGGAGGTCACACGAAGTGGATGGGGCACTGGACGTGTGATTACTGCCCTTGTCTTTTTGTGTCCAGTGACTGAAGAAGACACTTGGCCTATGGCTGTGGGGACGAATAACTTTAGCATCGATGATCATTCACTTTTTATCTTTACGTGAGTGCCTGTCTGGGTGACAGTGTTATTATTTTTACGATGCGATTTAGAAAGAGAATATTACCAAACTATTTGTATGATATTTTAAAAATGAGTGCTTAAATTATCTAATGTTTTTCCGGCCTCTATCAACTGCATAAATTATTTCTGTACGGTAAAGACATTCCCATGATGTATCATAATTGAGGCATCCATTTAATAGGACTGGCTTGAATAATGTATTTGCCATACTTTATATTTATTATTTCCTTCCGTGGAAACGTTGCTTTTGAACTTAAAAACACAAAATTTGTGTTTGTTTGTGAAGTGTAATAAAACATGTCAGAATCTCAGTCGAGTTTATGAAACATCTTTATTTAGTTTATGTTTTTTTACTGACTTGTGATTACACGCATAGTTCAGTTATAAAAATATATATATATATATATATATATATATATATATATGTATATATATAACAAATTATAATAATATATTTATTTTAAAAGGAACTCATCAAATAGAAATAGTTTTCATATGAGAAAGATGTTCATTATATGCATGTAATTTTTTTTATTTAGAGTCGTTACGTTTTCTGTTCAGATTTTTCTTTCTATCTTTAACTTTTCTTTTAATTCCCCTTCCCATCTTGTTCTCTCTTTTTTTTTTTTTGTATCCCTCCCTTACACTCTCCTCGATGTTCAATTCCATCCTGTGTGGGCTCTCTTTTTATTTTTATTTCCATTCAAGGGCTCTAAGTGGCCAGTCTCTCTATATTTTGATGTTCTCATGTTGACCACGTGTCGACTGGGTGCAAGTACGCCATGTTGTTCAGGGTTTTTATTCTATCAGTTTCAGCCAAATGGGACACCACGTGGCATGTTCAACTGTGCTGCACAATACTCATACATACACAAACCAGATGTAGAGAGACATGTCATATGAATTAACACTCCACCAACAGCAACGTAAGGCATTACAATGTACATACAATAAACCAGAGTGGTAGATGATCATACAGAATTAGCACTCACCAAATAGCAACGCTACATTACACTGTACATAACCACAAACCTGATAGAGACAGGTCATATAGAATAATGACTCACTCAAATAGCAACGTGCCACATTATATTGTACAAGGGCATACACAAACCAGATGTAGAGACAGACTGTTACAGAATTAACACTCACCAACAGAACTGTGCTTACATGACACTGTACATACACACAACCAGATGTAGAGACAGGTCGAAGCAGAATTAGCACTCCATCAAATAGTAACAGCTACATTACACTGTACATACACAAACCAGATGTAGAGACAGACCATACAGAATTTCACACTCCACCCAAATAGCAAAGTGCTAGATTACACTGTACATACACAAACCCATGTAGAGACACAGTATCTTACAGAATTAACACCACCAACAGCAAAGTGCTACATTAACACCGTACATACACAAACTCAGATGTAGAGACAGATCATACAGAATTAACACTCCATCGGGCCATAGGCAAAAGAAACAAACACTGTACATACACAAACCAGACATGAGATGACTATACAGAATTAACACTCTACTCAAACAGCAAAGTGCTACATTACACTGTACATACACAAACCAGATGTAGAGACAGATCATACAGAATTAACACTCACCAAACAGTGTATGCTGCTATTGGCACTGTACATACACAAACCAGATGAGACATACAGATCATACAGAATTAACATCTAACCAAACAGCAAAGTAATACATTACACTGATGTAGAGACATGATCATAGAATTAACACTCACTCAAATAGCAAAGTGCTACATTACACTGTACATACAAACCAGATGTAGAGACAGATCATACAGAATTAACACTCACCAAGAAAGGTGCTACATTACACTGCACATACAAACCAGAGTAGAGACAGATCATACAGAATTAACACTCACTCGTAACAGAAGTGCTACATTACACTGTACATACACAAACCAGATGTAGAGACAGATCATACAGAATTAACACTCACTCAAATAGCAAAGTGCTACATTAGGAACCGATCACATATTGTGTAATGAAAGTACAATTCTTGGCCTTTAGTCTCCCCCTCGCCCCCCCCCCAACCTTCCTGCTAGAATCGGTATCAACAAAATACCAATCCCACCCACACCCACCTTTTTGTTAGAATTTCCGATTTCATTTTTATTCTTCATTGATTTAAAAAAATAAAATGTGTGTTTTATAACAATAACAGACATCATCGACCCCCCCTTCCCGCCCGAAACCTTATGTGGTATATATGAGGACACCCCCCTTTTTTTTACTTTCGTTGGAGCTGTTGTTTTTAAACATTGTTGTTGCTTCGGTCATTTTGGGTTTTTTGATTTTCCTCCCTACTGTTAATGAGTTTTACTTCAACATTTATAATAAAAAATTATTATTTCCATTTTTTTTTTGCTTCAAATGAACAATACTAGCTTTACTATGAGCCACGCCTTGTGTGTAATGTTTGTAGGAGTGTGCTCGTGTGTGTGTGTGCTCCTGAGGCTTATAATCCTCAGAAAAGCAAGAATCACATTATTAGCTTGTGGATGTGGGTTATTTTAGAGTCCAGTCCTTAAGCTAATCGTTCATTGGTTATGATCTGTTGCGCTAACCGAGGCTAACGGCGTAAGTCTCTGATAAGCAGCTGAGGTTAGACCCAGCCTTTGGAATATATTTTGACGATGCTCGTTTATAAACAGATAAAAATACTGGAACTTTGACAATGCTTTGACCCCTCCACGCTTACTTCTTTGAATGTAGAGAAGTTCTTTGTTGCTCGTGGTTTTTGTACTTTTTTTCTCTTTCGACGTTTTCTTGATTGGTTCCAGACTTATTCGTTCCCATCTGATTGCGTTGATGACGGAACCCGAAAGACGGCCCATCAACGTAATAATGCTTCACCGGTTTCATAAATGAGACTGGGATATAAGATAACAATACTGGACCGAGATGAGTGAAGAGGGGGAAAACAAACTTTGTTTTGTTACTGGTTTAGTCTGTGTGAATACTGGTATGTAAAGTCATTGGGTTTGAACTTTTAAAATAAGCAATTTAAGCTCTTTTCCGTTTCGGTCAAAAGACATTTTAGAGCATTTTCGGTTACGCCGGACGTAATCCGTATTTTTTTTTCCGGGTGACAGCCATAGATTTTGCTGAATTTTGATAAATAGATAGGGAAGTAATCATGTTAAATAACTGTTACAAAAATAAATAATGATTAAGCCCCTTTCATTAGCTTTATTATTTATATTTAAAATATAAGCAAAAACGGTACTTTGAACGCCCCCTTTTTCGAACTCTTCAGAGGTCAGATCGTGAAATGGACTCTTTGATGTACACTTGGAAGGCCAAGACCTACAAAATGATATATAGATCATGGGTCTAGGACTTATGGTTGCTGAGATATAGGCGCTCCTTTATTAATATAGCTTATATACTAAAAAAACGGTACTTAAAACGCCCCCTTTTTCGGCCCCCCAGAGGTCAGATCGCGAAGCTTCTTGGGCCTCTCTTTCAAAGTCCATGGGAACCATATCCATCCAACTGAGTTTTCCGTACATGTCATTTCCATTTCAGCAGAAATGGTTTTCTATTTCAGCAAAGGAAAAATGGCAAAACCTGTTTTCTACCTGCTTGCCTGGAAAACAGGGAGATTTTTGTCTGAAATATTTTTTAACGTGCACATACATTTCCCATTTGCAAACAAGCTATTGCCCTGAAGTGTGGCACTCAGTGACCTCACCTTTTCTATAATGTCACGGGCAAATATGAAGTCTGACTTCCAGACTTCTTTAACAATTTTAGTAACAAGACACAAAGAAAAGCCTTTATCTTCAGGAGCATAACCATTAAAATACCATATCTGGTTTTAAAAAACCGATTTAATATTTCTAGATTGAGTCAAATAGCCGGAATAAAAGTGGAAATAAAAGTGAAAGTTCCAAAGCCAAAGAAAAAAACATCGATATATGAGCGCAATATGTACATTCAGTTGGGCCGCAAATATATTCTGGTAGGCCGTATGTGGGCCTTAGTTTGCCCACCCCTTACTCTAGGCGGTTAGCCAATCCACAAGAACGGTTTGCAGATCTCTATACTAAAACATAAATATTAACCGTGTTAATTGATTGTTGAGTCCACGATTCTGACGAGTGATGGTGATTTTTTTTTTTGTTTACCCTACATTAACTTTTAAGTTGACTGTAGAATACTTCCTTGCTATATGGTTTTCCCCGTTAGAATGGAAGCGTATTTTAGTTGTTTATCAAACTGGCATTTCTGCTAGTGAAAGAATGACTAGCAGAGTACATATAACAATCTGTGTGTTTGTGCCTGTGTTTGTGTGTGTGTGGGAAGTCTGTCTGTGTGTGTCTTTGTATGTGTGTGTGTGACTGTTTGGAAGGCTGCATGCTGTTTTAATCTGGGGGTCGGATACTTAAGTTATTGTTACAATGATGTTGTCAGAACCAAGCAAGTACTTTTGCCTTGCCCTCTTCCCCCCCCACAACGTAATAACTACTCTGTCCAGAGCTGTGTGGTAAATACATTTTATCATATTTTTAGCAATATATTGTTTGTTGTAGTAGTTTTATAGCAGTCTGCTGCTTTTGTTAAAATAACGTTTTATTAATTTAGTCCACTGTCTAAACGATTTTAGTGGCATTTAGTTTACACCGAAACAATCTAATTTATTTTATGAAATTGCTTCTTAATCTTCATAGGAAATGATAGTTGGAATACTTTTTCATATATATTTTAATCCCTGATTATGAAAAATAAAGACATCATCGGCTCACACTTTGATCCGTTATCCAGAAATCTTCAGCATCTTCCTGTGAATACTTCATCACGTGACACCTCTGGGGCGTTAGTGAATCAAGATACTCGCGTCAACAATACGTTCATTGCACTCACTCACATCCGGGTGCGGGGATCACTGCAATGAGCTTC
>JAGDYQ010000025.1:3351354-3385733 GCA_021962125.1 Bulinus truncatus | reverse complement strand
GCTATAATTAAGTACATGGGTGGCACTTTGGTAGCCAGCAGGAAAAGGCTATAATTAAGTACATGAGTGGCACTTTGGTAGCCAGCTGGAAAAGGCTATAATTAAGTACATGGGTGGCACTTTGGTAGCCAGCAGGAAATGGCTATAATTAAGTACATGGGTGGCACTTTGATAGCCAGCAGGATTTTCATGCTGCAGCACTACTACCTGCAAGCTGTGGTTCTACTCCCGGCGAGTACCAGTCACCTACAGATGTCTTCTGTGGGGCCCCCATGGGAATTGCACTATTGGCTATGGTGGGGGATGAAAGAAGGGTGCTGCAAAAAACCGTACCATTAGTGGTTTGTAGGATCTAGGAGATAAACATCCCATCCTTTCAGGACTTGTAAGAAAATAAATTAAAAAAAAAATGAAGTAGATAACTTAGGCAGGGCCACAGATGATCAGGGTGTGTGCACAGTTCTATTTTGTGGAAAATATTTGTATGCAATATTAAACTAAATCAAGCAATCAAATTCTTAACAAAATAAGGAACTGCATAGTCACCTGTGTTGGTGCCATTAGTTACAATCCATGCTCCAGTTGTTCTAGCAGCCTTGAGCAACCCTTTCCTAAAAACCCTTTTGAGTTTAGGCTGAAGGTCAAAGTTGAGAATACCGCCATGAACAGTTATAAGAAGTTTTGGCAAATCAAGGCCCCAGTGCTTTAGAACAATAAACAACCCATTCCTGACATTACTGTGTCATTTCTTTTTGCATATACATTTTTTTACATGAACATGTAAGCAATGTTGAAAACGTAATATTAAAAATAGCAAAATATCTAGGCGTAAATAACAACTTAATAAGACTGGGCAATTAAAATGAATAAATGCATACAACAGACAAGATTATATCTGCTATGTTAGGTTTTTAAAAAAATACAACAGACAAAAATCTCCATATGTCCAATAAGATGAAATAAGTTTAATTAAGAAATAAGTATGTGAATTTTCGTTTTCAAATTCTAATAAATGGGATGAGCAACACAATGCCATCTAGGTGTCAGTGCATATTAAAGCGAGGATGATAAACTATGGTGTCACCTTCAGTAAAAGAGTCAGCACATTCTCCTGCCTTGTGTCCAGACTGCTCAGCTTTATGTATTGTGCTTTGCTCGGATGTGGTCCACCTTGAAACTCTATAGTGCCATAAGCATCTGTGACTCGCTGTACTGTGTGCTTGTATGGGTGCCATTTTTCTACCTGACCAGGTTCTAGTCTACCAGCTCCAGTCTGCTGGTGCCATAGTTCACTGCGACCGCAGGCACACCTGTTCAAATTTAGTTTTTAATAAAATGTTAACAAATTGTAATAGGTACTTACTCGTTGTCAAATACAACTTTATTATTATATATATATACTAGCTGTACCTTGCAAAACCTATGCATAGAGTTATATTCTCTTAGACTTGATCGGTAGGCTAGGTTATTTTTTGGTTTTGGACAGATCAGATTTGTTCATGATTGTATTTTAAACTGGAATACTGTTGCATTAATTCTTTACTTTCGATTTAACGCAGAGCCCAAATCGCTTATATATATTATAACTAGTTGCAAGTACCCGGCTTTGCCCGGGTTTAAAATAAGGTTTTCTGTTTACCTTCTGTTTTCTCCCTACCCCCTCTCTCTCTCCCTCCCTCCCCCTCTCTCCCTTTCCCTCCCTCCCTCTCTCCCATCTCCCCCTCCTTCTCTCCCACCGTCCATCCTCCCTCCCTCCTCCTTCCCTGCCCCCTCTTTCTCTTTATCTCTTCCTCCCATTTCTTCCATCCTCTCCCTCTCTCCTTCCCTCCCCTCTCTCCCTCCCTAACCCCTCTCTCCCTCCCTCCCCTTTCCATCTCTCTCTCCCTCCCTCATTTCCTCTCTCTCCCTCCCTGCCCCCTCTTTCTCTTTATCTCTTCCTCCCATTTCTTCCATCCTCTCCCTCTCTCCTTCCCTCCCCTCTCTCCCTTTTCCATCTCTCTCTCCCCCTCTCTCTCCCTCCCTCATTTCCTCTCTCTCCCTCCCTGCCCCCCTCCTCTTTATCTCTCTCTCCCTCCTTCCTTTCTCTCTCCCTCCCCCAGCTCCCTCTCCCCATCTCCCTCCTTTTCTCCCCCCTGTCCATCCCCCCTCCCTCTCCTCCCTCCTGCCCTCCTTCCTCCTCTCTCCCCTCTATCTCTTTATCTCTCTACTCCCTCCCCCCCCCTCTCTCTCCCTCTCTATATATATATATATATATATATATATACTATTATTAATGGTTTCACACTTCTTCTAAAATCCTTCTTCATTCCGCTATAAACTATTATTCCTCAAACTGTACACATCAGAGAGCATGAAAAAACATCAACAATTCTTTGCATCACAAAGGCACAATACAGCACACAGCGCACAAGTTCTATTCGATCATAGGGAAATGACGTCACAGAGGAATTTTATTTATAGCGCGTCGTGGAGATTACTTTAATATAGTAAAAGCTACTAAAATAAAAAAGTAACTTACAATTAAACTACCCACATCGATATGAAACGAAACCTGTCCTATAACCTTCTCCATAGTAATTATGTGTATATGTAACCAAATTTCACGTTATTTGTTTGTCTGGATCTTGAGTTATAAGGGAACAGACAGACAGACAGACAGACAACGAATGCGTCTTATAAGTATAGAGATTACGAGTCTGTTAAAAAAAAGTGTCAAGTGTAGTGTTATGAATGAAAGCGGACCTGTGACCTGACTCTGCACTTGGACGACAGGAGATTTAACAATGTCACCTTACCAGCAACCTGACTTTGCAGTAGGATGACTCGGCATTTAACGATGAGACCATGGGGGGACATTGATAGTCCTGTGAGGGACTCTAGTGGGTCAGCAGAAGATTGTAACGGAAGTGAGCAGTCAATTGAACATAGGGCAGTGTGCCAACTTCGCGTGCCTGGTGAGCGACTGACGGGTCGTAGAAGTGTGTGTGAGACTAAATAGGGGAGTCCCCAGATGGATTGCATTAAAGAAACAGAACTTTGATTTCATCGTGTCAAAATAACAAAGCCCCCGAAAGATAAACACCGTCCTTAACATGCCCTGACCTAAAGAACAGGGGAAATAAAAAGAGAGCCTCCAAATCTGTTATCAAGTTATTTTTAGATTGCCAACATTATAATTTAAATAACGTGTCTATTGATGTCCATGCTAAGACTGTAGGGGAAAATAATCAACACCAGACAGTCCCGGAGGTCCGGGCCAGACAGAAGGAGACAGACATACGCCATGACAATGGGGGTGTGCCCGGATTCGGAAAAAAAAAGGTTTAAGCCTGTAAAACATAATACCAGACTGCACAGAGTGTGCCTGGGAGAGGCATGAATAAAGAATCTGGTGACGTCCACAAGTGACATCTTTTTGGTGAGATCTGAATACATGAAGTAGATGTTAATTCTAATTGGTAAGATCTGAATACATGAAGTAGATATGACATCTATTTGGTGAGATCTGAATACATGAAGTAGATATGACATCTATTTGGTAAGATCAGAATACATGAAGTAGATATGACATCTATTTGGTAAGATCTGAATACATGAAGTAGATATGACAGAGATCATAACAGTGACGGAATGAGCCTAGTCCCAAATATTGGACCAATCTTAAAAGAGCGACTCGATATATGGTATGACCTACTAGGGACATCTTTTCAAGTCATGGCGAGTCTACACTGGATTTCTGGTCAAACAGGAAAGAGAGTATTGACAGAGTAATGATAGAGTTCTGGTCACCATGCAGATTTTCGCAGAATTTGGCCAGTTAGGCCCTGAACGTCCAATTAAAAGTATGCATTGTTAACAGGGAACTACTTTACAAAAAACAAAAGAAGTGAAGCCAATGTAAAACAAATGCTTCAAAAACTAAACAAGTTAAAACAATGCGGGGGGGGGGGGTCAGTAAGCAGGTCAAATATGATACCTATGGCCTAAAGGCTATTGGTACATCACTGGATATTTACAGACACGCCTGTTTCTTGTGTAACATCAGGAAGTAAAATAAATACATACATTAAAAAAAAAACAACTAAACTATATTAATGTGGAGGTCATCTGACAGAATTATCCCCCTTTCTCCATCCGAGTGTAACCAACGTAAGAGACAGGAAATCTTACACAGTTATTACAGCCACAGAGTTTGGGGGGGGGGGGGTGCAAGTAGAAGATGACCTTCATTATTCATTCCCTAATGGTAGAGTTACAGGACATAACATGAAATGTGATGCCCTGCTGGCCCCAGGAGGAAGCACAAAGAAGCTCATTGCAGTGATCTACGCACCCGGATGTGGTGAGTGCAATGAACGTATTGTTGACACGAGCATCTTGATTCACTAACGCCCCAGAGGTGTCACGTGATGAGGTATTCACAGGAAGATGCGCACGGAGAACTGGATAACGGATCAAAGTGTGGGCCAATGATATTTTATTTTTCATAATCAGGGATTAAAAAAAATAAATACCGTAATTATTCCAACTATCACCGTCCTATGAAGATTAAGAAGCAACTTCTCAAAATAAACCAGATTCATTTCCCGTCTTTCAGATTAACAAAAAGACACTACAAACGTTTAGATAGTAGATTAAATTAATAAAAAGCAGCAGACTGCAACAAACAACAAACAAACAATATATTGCTAAAAATATGACAAAATTTATTTATCACACAGCTCTGAACAGAATCGTTATTACGTTTTTTTTTTTTGGGGGGGGGGGGCAAAGCAAAAGTACGAACATGGTCCTGACAGCATCATTTTAATAGGATTAATAATTGGACAGAGACCTTTAGGCCAGTTGCCTTGTGTCAATTGAATAATAACAAAAGTATCAGACCCCCAGATTAAAACAGCATGCAGTCTTCCAAACAGACAGACACACACACAAAGGCACACACAGACAGACAGACACACACACAAGCACAGGCACAAACACACACATTGTTATATGCACTCTGCTAGTCATTCTTTCACTGCTGAAATGCAAGTTTGATTAACCACTAAAATACAGCGTCATTCTAACGGCGAGAACCATCTAGCAGGAAGATAATTCTGATGATCAACACAGTTAATATAGGGTCCACGTAAACAAAAATAAATAAATAAATCACCATCAGGACTAGCAGTCAGAATATTAAGACTCAACAATTCAATTCACACAGTTAATATTCATGTTTCAATATAAGATGTGCCAAAGCGTTCTTATGGATTGGCTAACCGCCTAGAGCCACCGATGCCAAAAAGGCCACTTTCAGTCCATCTTCCTATCAAATCTGAGGCCACCGGGCTACCCACAGTAGTGTTGTTTTAGTCCCAGTCATATTTTAGTTTCAGTTTTCATTTCGTTTTTTTTCTATAATAATTTCAGTTTTCGTCTAGTTTTAGTCTTGCTGCTAATTTTAGTTTTAGTTCTCGTTGACGAAAAGTCAACATTTTCGTCAACGAAGGGATTAGTTTTAGTTTTCGTCAACGAAAACAACACTAACCCACAGGTATGTTTTACTAGGGCCTCCAAACGCCAGCATAGGGCTCCCGAATAACCTATAAACGGCCGTGCATTTTTTAAAAAAAAAGTTCAGACCCAATGACTTTACATGCCAAGTATTCACAAACAGACTAAACCAGTAACAAAACAAAAGTATGTTCCCCCCCCTTCCCCACTCATCTCGGTGAGTATTGTTATCTTATATCCCAGTCTCATTTATGAAACCGATGAAGCGTTATGACATTGATGCCGTCTTTCGGATTCGTCATCAACAGCAATCAACAGGAACGAATAAGTCTGGAACCAATCAGAAAACGCCGAAAGAGAGAAAAAAAAAGTACAAAAACCACGAGCAACAAAACTATATTACATTCAAGGAATAGGTGTGGCGGGTAAAGCGTTGTCAAAGTTCCAGTATTTTTATCTGTTTATAAACGAGCATAGTCAAAATATATTCCAGGCTGAGATAACCTCAGCAGCACATCACAGACTTACGCCGTTAGCCTCGGTTGGCGCAACAGATCATAAAGAATGAACGATTAGCAAGGGCTGGACTCTAAATTAACCCTACATCTCCTAGCTAATAATGTGATTCACGTGCCGGTTATAAGCCTCGGAAAAACACACACACATAAACACAATCACAAACATATACACACACACAAAGGCGCGGCTTATAGTAAACTAGTCTTGTTCATTTGAAGCACACAAAAAAATGGAAATAATAATTTTTTTGTATAAATGTTAGTAAAACTGTACTAACAGTGAAGATAAAAAACCAAAATGACCCAAGTAATAACAATGTTTTGAAAACAACAGCTCAACGAAAGATAATCAGTGGGGGGGGGGGGAGGGGTGTCAACATATATGCCACATAGTTTCGGGCGGGAAGGGGGGGGGGGTCGATGATGTCTGTTATTGTTGTAAAACACACATTTTATTTTTTTAAATCAATGAATAATAAAAATGAAATCGGAAATTCTTCATAAAAAGGTGGGTGTGGGTGAGTGGTATTTTGTTATACGATTACAATGGGGAGGTGGCCCCGGGGGGCGGAGGGAGAGTCTAAAGGCCAAAGAATCGTACTTTCATTTCATAATATGTGATCGGTTCCTAATTTAGCACGTTTCTATTTGAATGAGTGTTAATTCTGTATGATCTGTCTCTACATGCAACAAACATGCTTCTCCCTCTGCTCCAGAAAGTCTGGACGCAAGGACAAGTACCTGCTGAATGGAGACAAGGGCACCTCGTCAAGCTCCCGAAGAAAGGTGACCTATCCAGCTGTAACAACTGGCGAGGCATCATGCTCCTGTCTGTTCCCAGCAAGATCTTGATGCGCATCATGCTAGAGAGACTGAAGGAGGCTTTAGACAAAAGACTAAGAAACGAACAGGCAGGCTTTCGACAGGACAAGTCGTGCACCGACCACATCGCCACCCTGCGCATCATTATAGAGCAGTCCCTTGAATGGCAGTCTCCACTCTACTCAATCTTCGTGGACTTCGAGAAGGCCTTCCACAGCGTGGACCGGGTTGTTGTCTGGAACGTCATGGCACACTACGGGATCCCACCCAAGTTCATCGCCATCATCCAACAAATGTATGTCAGTTCCACATGCCAGGTTATCCACAAAGTCAAGCTGACGGAGCCTTTTGAGGTCAGGACCGGAGGCAGGGCTGCTTGTTGTCGCCGACCATCTTCCTTCTGGTAGTGGACTGGATCATGAAGAAGTCCACTGAGAATGCAAACACAGGAATTCGATGGACCTTCACCAAGCAGCTAGAAGACCTCGACTTCGCGGATGACGTCAGCCTACTGTAACACCGGCAACAAGATGCACAACAGAAACTGAATATGCTCACAGACGAAGCAAACAAAGTTGGGCTCAACATCAACGCCAAAAAGACAGAAACCATACGGATGAACAACAAGCAACAAGATCCAATCCAACTACAAGGATCCAACATCGGTGAAGTGGACAAGTTTGTCTACCTGGGCAGTGTGGTGAGCAAGGATGGAGGAGCAGACGAAGACATCAGAAGCCGCATCAACAAAGCCAGGCAGACCTTCAATACCTTGCGTCCCATCTGGAACTCTACTGCACTTTCTGGGCGGACAAAAGTCCGCATCTTCAACACCAACGTGAAAGCAGTGCTACTATATGGTTCAGAAGCCTGGAGACTGACCAAGACAACTACTACAAAACTGCAGGTGTTCATTAACAGATGCCTCCGCAATATCTTACGTATCAGATGGCCAGAAAAAATCTCCAATACCGCCCTGTGGGAAAGAACAAAGCAGACCCCCATTGACCAAGAGATCCGGTAGAGAAAATGGGGCTGGATAGGCCACACTCTGCGCAAGAGCCCAGACAATGTCACAAGGCAGGCGCTAGAGTGGAACCCGCAGGGAAAGAAGAGCAGGCAGGCCAAAGGAGACATGGAGACGCTGCACTGAGCGAGAGATGAAGGCAGCTGGATGGTCGTGGGCTCAGCTGAAGAGAGACGCCCAAAATAGAGTTCGCTGGAAGAGCGTTGTTGAGGCCCTATGCTCCCACGTGGAGTCAGAGGATTAAATTAAAGTCAATGTACCACGTTGCTATTTGAGTGAGTGTTAATTCTATATGACCTGTCTCTACATCTGGTTTGTGTATGTACATTGTAATGTAGCACGTTGCTATTTGAGTGAGTGTTAATTCTGTATGACCTGTCTCTACATCTGGTTTGTGTATGTACAGTGTAATGTAGCACAGTTCCACGCCATCACCACGTGAATGTATCTAAGACACGGCTGACGATAGAATAAAAACCTGAACAACATGGCGTACTTGCACCCAGTCGACACGTGGTAAACACTTAACAAAACATCAAAATATAGAGCTTCTGACACTTAGACACATCGAATAGGAAATAAAAATAAAAGAACACACACACACACACACACACACACACACACGGACAAATTGAACACTTGAGTGTAAAGGGAGGGATAAAAAAAAGAGAACGAGATGGAAGGAGATTAAAAGAAAAGATAAGAATAGAAGAAAAATCTGAACAGAAAACGTAACGACTCAAAATAAAAACAAGCAAATAAGCCTGTTCCATTCTGGACACAGGACGTGTTAGCGCATTTTCGTGTATGTATCAGTACGTATGTTATATTTCAGTAAATATTTGTAAATTTTGGAAATGTTTATAAATTCAATTGTGTAATGCATATATCTGTCAAAAAAATATTATAAAGACGTTTCTTTATATTTGAAAAAAAATTATTTTCTCTTAAATCTAACTACAAGTGGTTTGTGGTTACTGAAATAGGACTCATAATTGGAAACATTCGAAATTGTAGTCATTTAATCGTCCGAAAACTCCGTCAATTGTTGCATAGCTCTGATACTTTCAATTTAACTCAGAACACAAGCTTACTATTTCATTTGATGAGTTTCTTAATAAATCTTGGTGAAACTACGTGCTGCAGTATTTCGCACCAAATGAATGGGTTATTGAACGTACAAGGTGTAGAATGGGGCCATATATATAATATATAAGCCCCTTAGGAGCCCTGAAGCCCGGCCCTCAGAGGTCCTATCGCGAAATGAACTTTTGATGTACACATGGCAGGCCAAGATCAACAAAATGATATATACATCATGGGCCTAGGACTTATGGTTGCTGAGATATAGGGCGCTCTTTTATTAATATAGCTTATATAGTAAAAAAAACGGTACTTTATAAGGCCCCTTTTACGGCCCTCAGAGACCAGATCGCGAAATGGAAAGATGTCATTTCTTGGCAGGCCAAGACCTACAAAATGATATATACATCATGGGTCTAGGACTTATGGTTGTTGAGATCTAGGGTGATGACGGACAGACAGACAGACAGACAAAACGGGGACAATAGAGCATTTTTTTTCGAAAATGCTCTAAAAATTACATGCATACTATTGAACATCTTTCTCATACAAAACTATTTCTGTTGTGATGAATTTCTTTAAAACCAATCTATATTATGAATTTGTTATATATATATATATATATATATATATATATATATATATATATATATATATATATATATATAACTGAATTCCCGTGTAATCACAAGTCAGTAAAAAAAAAACATTAACTAAATAAAGATGTTTTCATAAACTCGACTGAGATTCTGACATGTTTATTACACCTCACAAGCAAACACAAATTTTGTGTTTTTTTTTTAAAGTTCAAAAACAACATTCTGAAGTAAATAATAATGTAAAGTATGGCAAATATATATTCAAACCAGTCTAACTAAATGGATGTACCAATTATGATACATCATGGGAATGTCTTTACCGTACAGAAATAAATTTATACGGATTGATAGAGGCCGGAAAAACAATCTAAGATAATTTAAACACTCATTTTTAAAATATCATACAAAATAATTTGGTAATATTCTTTCCCAGAAATCGCATCATTAAAAATAATAACTTGTCATAGACAGGCATCACGTAAAAAATAAAAAAGTGAATGATCATCGATGCTAAAGTTATTCGTCACAACCCTTAAGGCCGGGTGTCTTCTTCAGTCACTGGACACAAAGGGAGCAAAGGGCAGTAATCACACGTCCAGTGCCCCATCCACTTCGTGTGACCCCACATCCCACCGCGGCTTATTACCCCGTGCCACTCGCCTCGGCCTGCCAATATTATTTTGTAGTTCTACACCATGACTAGACGTGTGATGTCGTTGGACGTAGGGAGTATGGCCCGATCCGTTTGTCAAACGTTTCTGCATCAATATGTTTTTGTTTATGACTATTTGATTGATAATTTGTCAGCCCTATTGTTGTGAAAAGTTAAGCGGATGTAGAAATTATGAATGCAATTGGAACCATAAATTATCTGTCTCATAGTCGCCAGCAAATGAAAAAAAAGTCAGCTTTGAAGACAAAGTTAGGACATTTCCAAATTTTTGAGTGAAGTGGATACAGATACACCAAAGTCGCCCAACTTACCTGAAAGGATCGCGGTGAGATGGAATAAATTTGATGCATTCTCGCCTGTGGAAAGTCTTTTCAACCCATGATCTCTGACTCTGAAAAAAAAAAAAAAAAGATACCATGTATAATAATCACTCAATAGTTAAAATACAACGCTATTAGACGAATATAGCATTCTTAAGAAATATATCTCGCAAAAGTTCGATTCCTTTTGACAATTTACAGTATTTTAAGTAACATGGTTCTCCAAACATAAAGTGTTTCATCAGCCGCACTGATACTTTTCCAACTGTGTAATCATCTTCATTTACGATATTACAAATTGAATATTATTCTTTCTGTTCTCAAATTTAATTAAAATATACTAGTTATGGCCCTGTGCTAAATCTTTAAGAATCAGATTCATTTAAGTTAAAACAAACAATACAATGAAAAACGTACTGGATGTTTATTTTTAAAACTAAGTCAAAAGATCATTTAAAATTACAGCTCAGTGCCACACTAGAACTACCACCAATAAACAGCTGATCTACACTGGTAGTAAAACAAACTAGCTGGTTATCTTGTGTTATGTATTCTATATAATGGATATGAACAGGTGATGAATGCTACATATAAACGACATACATAGCACTTCTTGTATCTGGACTAAGAGGCTATTATTACTAGAACAGTATACATTTCTGGTAATCTCCATGCTACAAAACGTGTATATTGGGAGGCAGGAATAATATAGTTTATTAGTTTCATCAACACTTACCACAAGTTTAACATGCTGCAGTAGATCTTAAAGGGTGGATTTGCGGACAAATTTCAGGTGGGTCACGACTTTTTATATAATTAAAGCAGAAAGACTCCATTTATTTATAATTACAACTGTATTTCACTACATGACACAAATCTAAAGAGTGTTTACATTCAAAAATAAATGGGTAACATCAATGTGTGTGTGTGTGTGTGTGTGTGTATACAAGTTATGACATTTATTTTCTCTTTCTTTTTTCTTAGTTTTTCTACACAGACGGGTCAAAGTTTGAGAGCCACAGCTATACTGTATTCACTGTATCATTGTTAACAAAATTAAATAAATATATAGAACTAGTGAAAGGAAGAACATGAGGCTGGACTATATGCACGGTTTCCAAACAATGCATGTCCGTCAAACAGATAACCTTGATACCACAGCGGAGCTATAAACTTAAGTAGAGAGGTTAGGCACACATGTGTCTGTTCGGTTTTTACAAAAGGTAAGTGTATTATTCTATTATCATCATAACAACATGTAATGCAGAGAACCAATGATGGATAAAACAACACACACACACATTTTCTCCATAATTTTTTTTATCTTAAAAATCTTTCCACCCATTACAACTATTATCAATTCCCTCTTGAGAGAATTTATCTGATATCCCCCCCCCCAAACCCACTGTACCATCAGTACTTGCTAAATGTCCACACAAAACCTTTTCAGTACCATCAGTACTTGCTAAATGTCCACACAAAACCTTTTCAGTACCATCAGTACTTGCTAAATGTCCACACAAAACCTTTTCAGTACCATCAGTACTTGCTAAATGTCCACACAAAACCTTTTCAGTACCATCAGTACTTGCTAAATGTCCACACAAAACCTTTTCAGTACCATCAGCCCGAGGTACAAAATAAACAGTTTAAAGACACAAGACAACGACGAGCTATCCTACAGCATGGCTACTTTCATTCCCAGTCATGAACTAATCAATAAGTGATGTAACCCAACTACATTCTATTTTCTTGTGTTGCTACTGCACTTCGATCAACGTTTGACAAGGCAACACACAAACAATTAGCTCCCCCCCCCCCCTTACTCCTCAGGAGTTGTACGCTATGTAAGGGATTAGATCAGAGGAAGGGACAGCGTTTCAAGATCGCACCAACCCCTTCCGATCTACTGGGTTCTAGTAATTACGTTCTGAACAAGTGAAGTGAAAGCCAACAAGTCTGTACGTAGCTGAGCTAAAACACAAGTGGACAGAACACACGTGGGCATGATGATCCGATGACTACAAACACAAAGTGAATATAAAATGTTCAAAGATTATTTGCTGCAATGACAAGAGCGGAGCGTGATTCTTGTTATTTTCTGATGGGAATTTTAAGTCGCTTGGGACTTTTAAAAATATCTCGGATAAAAACTAGATTTCATTTACATCCGATAGCGACGTACAAGTTACGTTCTTCATTAAAAATAGGAACAAGTCCAAAATAAATGGTTAGTTTAAATAAGGTATCAATCGTAAACAATCGACAATTTAAAACTATTTATAAATGAGTGCATGCACTATTATAGTCCACAGTGTAGTTTGTAAAACAATTGGAAGAAAGTCATAAAATACACTTTAAAAAATTTAAACATGATTAACACAACTATGGATCTAATATATATTAAGTTAGTCGCACATTTACGCAACTATAGATCTATTTTAAGTTATTCGCAAATGTATACAACTTTGGATCTATATTAATTTATTCGTACATGTACACAACTTCTATCAATCATAGGTCAATGCCAATATCAAGTACAGTGGATTCCGCTTAAGTGGGATAGCCGCTTATTTTGACAAAAAGCCTCGGTCCCGATGTGTCCCAATTAAGCGGAATCGACTGTATATGAATATGAATTTCATTCGAAACATGAATAAAAAAAAAAACACACAACAACTGTGAAGAAAGTCACTTACCTCTCCTTCAGACTTTTGTCTAAGGAGGGATTTACGCAGGTGAGTAAGGTCGTCGATAATGGACGCCAAGGATGTTCTGGAACGGCGCCTCTCATCGTCGTTGACGTCAACCTTCAACATCCCCAAGCTAGTGTAGCCACCTGCCCCGAGCCGGTTGATTCCTATAATCGTCATCCATATATTTAACGAGACATCCCTTGGACACAGTGACACGCGGAGGTTGCCATTGTGGTGAGACCATCAGTTCAACGCAACGTCCCCGAAGTAAATGAATGGACACTTCTGTTCATTACTGCTGGTGGAAAGATCTCCCCGAAATATACCTCAATGTATCCAGATAACATTGACACTTCTGTTCATTACTGCTGGTGGAACGATCTCCCCGAAATATACCTCAACGTATACAGATAGACATTGACTCACCGAGGTACTGATATACACATATTCAAAATGATGAGTGTTAACAGTCGATTAGTCTATACACAACAACAAAATAAAACAAGACATTCTAAATTAAGAAATAACACACGTAGTACAGAAACTATAACAAAGAAAACCGTTTGCAGAGAAAACAGAGAATTCAATGCGAGTACTTATACGTGAACAAAATGTTGAACGTTAGCATTATCAAGCTTTGGATTGAAAAAAGAACAACATTGAATTGAAGCATACGAGAGAAAAACAAAGGAACTGATAGAGAGCGCGCGAGAGTATGTGCGTGTGTGTGTGTGTGTGATAGAGAGAGAGAGAGAGAGAGAGAGAGAGAGAGAGAGAGAGAGAGAGAGAGATAGGCCGGGGGGAGGGGATCATTGGAAGATGAAAATTGCATCTTGTCAAAACAACGAAACAATAGGACAGTAAAACTCCAATTATCGAAATAAATTGGGACTGAGAATAGACCAGGAAAAAAATCATTTTTAAAACATAATAAGTTCCATGAGCCTGACCGTAAGATGGGGGCGCTACTGATGCCATTTCAAATCAGGTCATGACATTTATGTGTCTATCTACATTTGATTTTCACATAGAATATTTATTACAATATAAATAGTTTTTTTTTATAATACGAATAACCACGGATGATCAAAATATCCAGACATCTATAATAAGTTACAACGGATGATCAAAATATCCAGACATCTATAGTAAGTTACAACCGATGAACAAAATATCCAGACATCTATAGTAAGTTACAACCAGAGGCGCCGAGAGCCAACACGGGCCCCAGGGCATGACATCATTGCGGGCCCCTTAATAAACAATACGTCGTGAAAAAATTGACATGGTCGGGGCGGCCGGGCCCCCTTACAGATGCGGGCCCCCTGGCAATGACCCCCTGCCCCCCTCTCGGCGTGCCTGGTTACAACGGATGATCAAAATATCCAGACATCTATAGTAAGTTACAACGGATGATCAAAATATCCAGACATCTATAGTAAGTTACAACGGATGAACAAAATATCCAGACATCTATAGTAAGTTACAACGGAAAATGTGAATATGAAATTTACAATCACAAGTTGATAGAAACTAATGGAAACATACAGAACACATCAATCAACTAATACACATATAACATAAATATACTCTTAAGTGCATAAACCAATTCTAAGCCTCAAAAAGAACAAAAAAAAAATACTGTTAGCACTGCACTATATAAAATTTCCGCTAATCGATTCGAAACCCGTGAAAACGAGGCAGAAAAAGGCGATCAGTTGGATATCACTTTAAAAAAATTAAATAAAAATAAACCAAGAACATATTAAATAATCGATGCTGGGAAATATATAAAAACATATCTCGCGTTACACAGGATGACTACAGTTCCACAGCCTCAGCGTCAACATAATTTGATTAAAGAGCAAGCAAAAAATGAGTGAGCATAAAAAAGAATCCCAAATTTAAAGTAACCGCTCCAATTATAATTAATGCAATTTAAGCTACAAAAGTAACTATCATTCATCCACAAATAACCAAAACTAGTAAACTTAACTTTTTTTTCTTTCTTCTAGCGACTCTTAACAGTTTTAATTTGAACCAACAGCGGTTTGATGGAAGAAAGTCTTGTTTAGCAAACAGAACAAGTATTAGCCATCAAGCTGCCAGAGCTGCTCAGTTGCAGGGCTAACAACCAAACTAATCTTAGACTACAATCCAATCCAGTTCCTATCAATGAAACGGTAGCAGAGAAAGAAAGCGTGATGCCCATTAAAAATAGTACAACTCCGTTCAGCCATGGACGCCAACGCTCAGTCTAAAAAGATCGATTTTCAGGCGATCTTGTGAGAATAGACTTATCCCACATGAGAGTTCTTCCACGTCTAGTTTGTTTTACAAGTGTATAAAGCAGAGGAGAGTTTCTGATATAAATAAGTTCAAACAGTGCTCCTACGTGAACAACTTTTCACAAGTTAAGCCGTGCGCATCACACTTTAAATGCACCAGTAGGTATTTCTTTCTATGGTGATTGTCTGATGCACCAGCCGGTATTTCTTTCTATGGTGATTGCCAAATGCACCAGTAGGTATTTCTTTCTATGGCTATTGCCACATTATTGTTTTAGTTTTTAAAAAAAGTCACTACAATGAAATAAGCTGACTCGACTTTGATCTTCAGCAGTTATACCTGACCCACACTACTTTATCCTCTTCCAAATGAATACATTCCAATAGACCAGGGCTTCTTAAACTATGGGTCGCGACCCCATATGGGGTCGCGTAGCAAAATTCTGGGGTCGCGAGAGATAAAAATACAATTTAACAGAAAATGTTTTTTAACTTGTAAAATTATTGTTATAAAGATAAAATAACAATTATCGTAGATAAATCTATATTCATAATCGGCTAACATAGACGGTGGACCGTTTGACAGACCTTCACACCGTGCGGTGTAAAGGATGTTCATGGCAATAAAAGCCACATGTCTGCACGTTACAAATACACGGCACCGCATGAGTTGATAGAGTACATTGCTAAAAAAAAGTCTGAATTCTACGTCACACCTTCGCGGAGTAAAAAAAAAACAGCGCGCCAGTATAAAAAAAAGTCTGGGGAATTCTAAAATTACTAAATGCGAGTATATTTGGTGCGCAGTTTGTTTATCAATTATTTGTCGTGATTATTTAATATTTCTTCTTCGTCGTGAGTATTTATTATTTCTTCTTCAACTGCACACATTTACAGATTTCTTATTATTGGTAGTGAGTATTTAATATTTCTTCTTTTTCGTGAATATTTACTTTATGCAAGTATTGAGTGGAAAATGTTCTAAGAACATGCAGTTATACTAAATGCCCCTTTTTGTAATTTTGTACATTGAGACCTACTGCGATTCGGGCATGTCTTGAGTGGAAGGGGGGTGGCGGGCGGGTGAGGGAAGGGAAGGATGGGTGTGGGGCTGAGTGAAAGAGAATTGATAAATTATAAAAAAAAAAAGAACTATTGAGAAAGAGTCCTTTAAAATTTTATGAACGAATTAAGATTAGTCAAGGATATGGTGTTGTGAGCGAGAATTAAGACGGCCAGAATCCACTTTTATTTTTGAAACTATAATAAATACAATTTTATAATTTTTTGTGCAATTTTTAATTTTAGATTTTTGTATGTTTCAAAACGAATTCTAAACTTATATATTTTCATATGTATATGTATATTGTTACCTAATAAATAAATCAAAAAATATTAATTTATTTTTCTTTTATATATGAATGGGGTCGTCAAGAAACTCGCAATCATAAATGGGGTCGTGAATTACAAAAGTTTAAGAAGCCCTGCAATAGACATATCAGCACACAAAATAAAATATCTAGCACTGATGATGACTCAGCAAGAAAATCTAAAGCCTCTGACAAACTATGAAAATGGGCCCCCCTCTGATAAACCCCCCCCCCAATTTTGAAGCTAAATAAATACAATTTTGAAAGAGACGAGGCCTTCAAAGGCTCGGGACCCCAAACAAGTTCCCCCCTCCCCTAGCGGAGGCTTGCACTGACGGATGCATCTTTTCAATGAAATGCTATTACGTATCACACAAACATGATGGTAAAACATGGACAATGAAATGCTATTACGTATCACACAAACATGATGGTAAAACATGGACAATGAAATGATATTACGTATCACACAAACATGATGGTAAAACATGGACAATGAAATGATATTACGTATCACACAAACATGATGGTAAAACATGGACAGTAAAATTGTTATTTAAAAAATGATAAGAAAAAAATTTATTCAAAATTAAACTAAATAAACAGAACACACAACTTGGATACAAAGCTCGTCCATGATTAAAAATAAAGTTTGTCTTTATTTATATAATCATAAAACTGATACCGTTTTTTTTTATAAATCTTTGCAGAAAGCTTACTGTGCCAGCTGAACACTGGAAAGCGTTTACAAATAAATAACATGAACAAAAATATAAACGTATCCATAGAGAACTAGAAACTAAGAAGTGTTTAGGTGATTTCAGAAAGCAGAAAACGAATTCGTACGTGATTAAATATGTGAAAGAGAGATGAAGGGACCTAACACAATGTCCTGGGGACAAATGGTCATGACGTGAAGGTGCTTGACAGGCGAACTGAAGGTTCCAGGCACGATCCTCGCTGAGAGACTGACATTTTCAGGTCCCGGTGTTAAGTCTACCCATCTTAAATTGGGTACCTGACATTAACTGAGGAAGTATGGGCGTTATGTCGTCACGTAAGTATGGTGCCTCGATGACCAGTGCGATCTCGGCTATGGTGGGGAATAAATAAGGGCGCCATTAAAACTGTCCCATTAGTGCTTTATAGCAGTGGTCCCCAACCTTTTTCTCGCCGGTAAACGTTTGATAAATTTCATCGCGGCCCGCTGGAGGTTGATTATTTTCTCGCCCATTGAAAGTCGCACAATCCCGAGAGAAATACACCACAGTATATGAAAAGGATATAAATTTAATGTTTCTTGGGCAACCCAGTACTATTTGATCCGCGGACCGGTGCCGGTCAGCGGCCCAGGGGTTGGTGACCACTGTTTTATAGGATCAAAGAGATGAACATAACACTCTAACAGGAACATTAGAAGAAAAAACCCACAATATTTTATACTAGCTGTACCCTGCAAAACATTTGCATAGAGTTATATTCCCTTAGGTTTCATCTGTAGGATAGGTTATGTTTTATTTTATTAAAATTTAAAGATGAAATATGTTTGTAGAAATACAAAACAAACAAATATTTAAATGGAATTATTTCACATTTTGGCCTTTGAAAGCCGCAGAATCTATTCAAAACATTTTTAAAAACATTAATCGAATTGAGACGCCATAATGAATTCTTGATTTCTACTTTCGACATAACGCAGACGCGAGACCGCTATTATGTATATGTATTCTCATGATGATTCAAAACTATAAACACAAATACTGTACGTTTTTGGTAGTTTTAAGTTAGAATGGTACATTTTGATTGACTTCACCTGGTGTAGTTTATTTTAACCATGTACCAATACTATACTAGTCAATCTGTACTGAGCCTCCACAATCCAAGAGGGGACAGTTGAGAAATATCTTCAACAATGTCTATGGCACTGAACAAAATAACGATGAACTGCTTCTAGTTCTCGTTGCTAGTGGGGGTTGGGGGGGGGACGACACCAAGTCATCTTCATCTAAACTTCCTTCTGACAATGAACTGATTCGTGACAAATAAAATTAATTAATTAACTTGTACAATACACACCCTGACCCCGGGGAGGGGGGGTCAGGCTGAGCGAGAGACAATGAAAACAAAGTGTGTCCTGTCATACACACACCCTCCAGAAAATACAACACCTTTTGTAATTAGCTTGTAATTAAAAGCTAAAAAGAAAAAAAAAAAGAAAAGGCCACCCCTCGTTCACTGGTCATGTCCCCCCCCCCCTACGATATTTTTAAAATGAAAATATCATGCTGAAAAACTGCCCATTAAACTCTCGAACAATGACCATATGGTCAGGCATAGTTTTCTGCCACCCTCCACGCATCTCCAGAACTGCTGGGCTTCGTTATTTACTCTTCGTGATGGCCTTTATCATTCACCTTGACCCTAGTCCGCCGGGGATTCTTTCAATTTAATGCTGAACACAAAAAAAAAATTCATTTTGGCTAATTTAGGAACCGACTGCGCCAAATTAAAGCTGGTCTAAACAACTAAAGTTGATTTACATAGTTAAGTTCTTGGTCAAGCCCCTTACCGAGTACCCCACAAGACAAGTTCTGTGTTTAGATCGATGGACCCTCTATAAAAGTACTTGTGAACAATCAAATGAAAGATTCAAAGTTCACGTTTTCCGGAAAATGAATGTTTGATTGATTGGTTTTTTTTTTACACTATTCTCAGTATCAAAGGGCCATAACAATTGAACGAATGAAGAATACAATCAAATTTACCCGTGCACAAATAATAATTAGGCCTAGGCCTAATAATAATTTAACGAGAGTAAAAAAAAATAAAAGTTTACTTAGTGAAAGGTGTGTATTTATTCTGTACGGTTTATGTGATTATGTGTTTTGAATTTAAATGTATAATATGATTCTACTAGCTCTACCCTGCAAAACCTTTGCATAGAGTTATATTCCCTTAGGTTTGATCAGTAGGCTAAGTTATTTTTTGTTTCGGACAGATCCGATTTTTTCATGATAATATAACAATTTAAAGATGAAATATATTGTAGAAATACAAAAAAAAAAACAAACAAACAAACAAACAAATATTTAAATCGCATTATTTCACCTTTTGGCCTTCAGGTTTCATGTTTAAAAACCGCAGAAACTATTCAAAACTGTAGATTTAAAAAAAAAACATTTATCGAATCGAAAGGCGGACACGACGCCATTTTGAATTATTCTTTTCCGCTTTCGATTTAACGCAGAACCCAGGCCGCTATTATTATATTAGATTCTCATACATAAGGTACAGTAAGAAACATTCATAAATGAATGGCCTTGAGCAGGTAGTTAAAATATATTTTAGTAAGAGGGCGGCTTCCATTAGAGCATTTCCCCCCTCCCCCTATTATTTCATTTCAATTGCTCACTAAATCTTGCTGTATGATACAGGGATGACCATACAATGTATGATACAGGGCTTACCATATAATGTATAATAGGGGGCTGACCATACAATGTATGATACAGGGCTGACCATATAATGTATGATATAGGGCTGACCATATAATGTATGATACAGGGCTGACCATACACTGTATGATACAGGAAAGACAATAAAATGTATGATTATGGGCTGACCATATAATGTATCATAAAGGGGTGACCATACAATATATAATACAGGGCTTACCATATAATATATGATAAAGGGCTGACCATATAATGTATGATAAAGGGCTGACCATACATTGTATGATACAGGGCTGACCACACAATGTATGATACAGGGCTGACCACACAATGTATGATACAGGGCTGACCACTCAATGTATGATATAGGGCTGAGCACACAATGTATGATACAGGGCTGACCATACAATGTATGATATAGGGCTGACAACTCAATGTATGATATAGGGCTCTGTCACTAAACGATACCGTTGCCAGTTACCAAGCGTTGTACTAGTATTGGGTTTATTAATTTTAATTTTACGTGCGCTTCATGTTTTGATCAAAAGTTGAGTACACTCAAATGGTTTAATACGTACGTGTCTGACTTCGTTTACTCTAATAATTAATCAATAATTCATACCACAGCTAAATTAACTATCACAATAACATTATGATCGATATTCGAGAATACAATAATTGGAAAACACGATAAAGGAGACTGAGTACAGTGCAAACAATATCAGTATCTCACACAATGTACTGATGGCATTATAGATTGATCTGAAATGGGTTAAACTCTGTAAGATACTTCGTCAGAAGGACGGGAAGGCGAACAGACTGGAAGACCTGAACATCGACAGGATGACTGACAGGTCGTCATAGAAAGTATTAGTCGGCGAACGTTTTTTGGACAGAACAGAAAGAGCCCAGGAGTGGATGAGTTGAAGGAAGAGAAACCAGCGACCAAGTGTGAAGTTCCGACACTGAACTAGAGGCAGAAACATGTATATGACGTTTTGTCAAGGGAATATTGAAAGAAAGCATACCACTTTTAACACAGGCTTAAAATTAGTCTAAGCAGAGAAATGCCAATACTACATACAGCAACGATCAGAGCAATGACATATGTTTGATGACGGCACTGAGGTAACTATACCTTTTAAATACTCCGGACATAATGAAGTGGGTGTGGTAACGTAGGGTATTTACTGGTCAAGACACGCTAGTCACGAAACCAAAAGCTTAGCCATATCATTTGATGCAGCACAACATTTACCCACATATTACATTAGTCATATCATTTGATGCTGCACAACATTTACCCACATATTTCCTTAGTCATATCATTTGATGCTGCACAACATTTACCTACATATTTCCTTAGTCATATCATTTGATGCTGCACAACATTTACTCACATATTACATTAGTCATATCATTTGATGCTGCACAACATTTACCCACAGATTTTCTTAGTCATATCATTTGAAGCAGCACAACATTTACCCACAGACCTTTTCTTCTTATTGTTTTTTTCTATTTTTTTTGAGTTTTTTTTCCCCAAATTAACTTTAGAGACAAAAACCATATGTAAATGTAATGACAGCCAGTAGTGACTCTAATGAGACATGCATTAAGTGAAATCTCATTCAAAATGTCATTCAACAAGATTGACGGATAACTTTCATCAGCGATTGGTCATTTAGTGCCAATCACATTGTTGGACTGCTTCAATCATAATTAACCTGGTTGCACGTGTATCACTCATCCCCAGATTAATAAAAGATGGGCATCAGTGTTGGCAGTCTTCTATCTCTGGGATAACATTATGCAGCTTGGTGAATGTAAAACTAGATGTAAACTGGGATATTAGTCTAAACTCGAACTTATACTCTCTGACCCAATAACGTTGCCCTTTTATTTTCTCAAAGGAAACCTTTAACAAAACAACAAATAATAATGATTCAACAATGACTGTCAAACAACTATAATAATGTTCGCTGGAAGATTTCGTACCGAATTCACTTCGTACCGAATTCTAGGACTGGAAATGTGGGTCGAACGTTATCAATAACTTAATATGAAAGATCAAAGGGTGGGGGTGGGGGGGGGCATGTTTGCTCCATTACACCCGCGTGTGTAATTGTAATGAACAACAATGGTGTCTCGAGAAACAACTGGCCCGTTTCTTCCTGTACAGAAAGTGAGAAAAATGAAATCGATTATAGCCTGGTGAATAGGTCAGAGTCACCTTTAAGAGAGAGAGGTTACCTGGACTGGCCCGGGTGAACCTGTTTAATTAAAATTAAAATGTCTGTGTTAAAATACAGCAACAATTCAGAGGTAAAGCGCTTAAGAGAAGTTAGAAGATATCAAAGTTTATTTTTTTTGCTAGGATCTTTAAAAAACCGCTGGGATCAGCCAACATGATGAAACAACTGAGCGATACTTGAAGTGGAATAACGAAATATTGTACACAGTCGATATGGACAATTTATGGACGAGTTCTTCCTTATACCCTTTCACGATATATTATACACAGTCTATATGGACATCTGAAGAGTTCTTAGTTATATACAACCAGGATAAATAATACACAGTCTGGACAGTGGACGAGTTCTTAATTATACACATGCTATATGATACACAAGCTATATGGACTGTGGGCGAGTTCATCCTTACACACAATCACGATATTTAAAGTTATTTAAACAATGCCAGCACAGAATCAATACCGCATCAGAAATAAATATAAAAACAGCAGCCGAGCTCTGTAAATTAAAAAAAAAAGCCCTCGGGGAAAAAAAAATAACGAATTTATTTCAAATTATCGAGAGAGAAATACTGACCGCAAGACAAACAAAAAAGGTTTTACTTTCAGATCTATCATACAGACCATCGTCCATTGCATACCTTATAACAGAGGTCCCCAACCAGTGGTACGCGTACCCCATTAGGTACGGGGGGGGGTGGAGGGAAGCTTATGCAGGGGTTCTCAGCGACACATAATTTTCGTTTAATAGACCTTTCTCATAAAGTAGTCCCCTTACTGAATTGTTTGTTTAGAGGGGCTAGTTACACTTCCGGTACCAATTAATGTACTTGAATTTGCGAATAATAAATTTCTGTTGCCGCTATTCTTTTAATTTTAATCATGAAAATCAAATAATCAAAATATAATATATTTTTCAGTGTGATTATTTATTATTATCTTAAATGTTAAAACTATAACAATGTTTTTCTGATTTTTAATACTATACGATATAATTTTTATAATTAAAGACCGCAGCTAACACTAGTGTATGCTCTCGACATTTTAATCTTAATATTTTAATGGGCTGTCTGTAAACAGTTAAACATGTGTTTAATGCAAACAACTTCAACTCAGTAAAAAAGTACAATTGTATACCAATGTATAAAGTTGACATTTTGAATATGACTCATTGTAGTCCGACTTCCTTGACCAAAAGGCTATGTTTTTTGTTAATTTGTCATTTTTCAAACATTTGTATCTGGCTGTACATATATAAATTCCCTTCTTGCACCAAAAAATCACCAGATATTTTCATTTGAAAAAATATTAAATAAGTAACATATTTTATTATAATATCATATGTTTTTCCTTTTACCTGTAAATTATGAGGTTCGTGATTTTTTCTCTGGCTTCTATAGCATCTCGCTGGTAGTTTGACTACATTTCCTAGTGTAGAGCTAAGGTCTGTAACTGTATATTGTTTATTTAAGAAAAATAACACTTTGACCATCACCTCAGCATAATGAACAGTGGCGCAACCGGGGGGGGGGGGGCTTGAGGCCCCCCAGACCAAATCATCAATACATATTTTACTATATAAAGTTACTAAAAAGACTGTCAAACTGTCTTTTTTCAATATGTGAGGCCCCCCCCCCAGCACTTTTTGCTGGTTGCGCCACTGAATATGAGATAGTAGTTTCAAACCTTTTACTACCGAGTTTTAATTACTATCTATCGCACAATATATGCTAACCAAAAATATACTGTTTTAACAATCATGGTTAAATAATATAATGTACATGAGCATGGGCGTATCTATCCCTAAACAGGTAACCAGCCCCGTAGCGTGAAAATTCTACAGCAGGGGCCAGACATTTTACAGCAGGGGGCAAGGCAATAACAGGGGTGGGGGCAGGTAATACATTTTACTAAGTAGAGCAAATAAGCAGGGGGCCCGGCCTCCCTGCCCCCCCGCACGCTACGGGCCTGCTGGTAACCCTAATCATCAATTATAAAAACTTTAAATAACAATTTTAGTGTAAAATGTAACTTTTCATGTCATGGACATACTTCTCAGAGAAGTATTTATAACCCTTCGTAACTTCTCTCTCTGATATCGGGATATTTTGTGACTTTAAAAACTTGTCAACATCACAAAAATTAAATTTTGGTATTAAATTTAAAGTCATTTTATCATATATTAGACAAAAAAAGTAGGAAAAATAATCGAGCTAAGTATTAATCAAGTATAAACAAAGCGACCGGAAGCCCATTATAACCCTTTCACAAAGACAGCTGACGCGCAGGAATACAAGTGAGAAAGGTCTATACGACCTAGAATTAGAAGAACTACGTGCGAAGGGTACCGGCGGACATAATTTCGTACAACAGTCGCAAAAAAGGTTGAGATCCGCAGCCTTAAAAAAAAGCGCCAAAATTTAATTTTGCCAAGGAAGAGTACGGTGTGGAAAAATATTCAGTTATTACCTAAGGAAAAAAAAAAAGAATTAAACGAAAACATTACTTAATCCTTCAGAAGTTAATTAATATTTCACTTGTCTAGATCATTCACAGACTTTGTTAATTTTATAGTTAATTAATTGTTGTTGACACATTCGAACTTCAGTTGTTCTTTTTTTTTTTAAATTAAATGAATCTTGAATGGGATCGCCTTTTGTTGGTCAAATGCTTTTAAATGAGACTGTTCTTTATGTATTTGATAAACATCAGTATATAACTAGTGATGGGACGATGCTAGAATTTTAACGATGTCGATTCGATTCTTTCATAAAACATCGATTCTCGATTCATGACAACATTGTTTCATTCAAAGAGTAACAGAAAAACAAATATTTAATAGTATCTTCTTTTCTTTAACGACCAGAGCGTTGTAACTATACCTTTAAGTAAACAGATAAAGATCTTTTTACAAGGATGCAGGCCCGAAGCGTGCGGGGGGGGGCAGGGGAATGCCTGGCCCATGCTGTAGAATTTTCACGCTACGGGGCTGCAAGGATGGGAGGGGAAACTGTTACATAATATGGACCGCAACGGGTGCAATTTATCATAAATACGCGTATACAGCTTCAATTAAAAAAAAAATAATTGAACGGCTAAGGTTTTACAGCAAGCAGATACGTACATAAAAACACAAGACAGTTTTACAGCAAGCAGATACATACATAAAAACACAAGACAGTTTTACAGCAAGAGATACATACATAAAAACACAGACAGTTTTACAGCAAGCATATACATACATAAAAACACAGACAGTTTTACAGCAAGCAGAAACATACATAAAGACACAGACACTAGCAGTAGTTCTCAAACGCTTGAAATTCATGACCAACCAAGAAATATGTCCGGTTTTCGAGAGCAACAAGTAAAGAAACAAAAAAAAAAGGATGAAAAGAAAGTAAAGTTAAAATTGAGTGTACATATTCTTGATCAATTAATTATAACCAATGTTGTGGGGCGCACTGGATATCATCTCGCTACCCACACTTTGAGACTCACTGGTCTCACACACACACACACACACTCAATATTACACACACTCAGCTATAGGCACACTCACGTACACTTACACTCAACTATAGACAGGAGATACACACGCTGATATAAACACACATCTATTGACAGCTAAGTAACTATCTACTGAAAGGAGATGCACACATACATCAAGGTGTATACAGGCCACATTACATGCTTCACCAACACGACCACAGATGACGTCGTACTGATACCTGCTATGTGTGCACTGATGTCCTGCCACGTAATACACACATACATCACCATGTATACAGGCCACATTACATGCTTCACCAACACAACGATAGATGATGACGTCGTGCTGATACCTGCTATGTGTGCACTGATGTCCTGCCACGTAATACACACATACATCACCATGTATACAGGCCACATTACATGCTTCACCAAACACAACGATAGATGATGAAGTCGTGCTGATACCTGCTATGTGTGCACTGGTGCCCTCCCATGTAATATGTATGTCAACTCATGTATTGATACTATACCCAACTAGAGGATGTAATGATGTTAGTGCAAAGGTGGCACCACAGATTTCACCGATACGATAACAAAAGGACGTCAAACGGATACCATCCTGAATATAAACGATGCCACGTGACAAAATGCCGAATGACTGACATGAATAAGAATGGTAATACTGATTACCAGACACCGCGGTGATGTCGTTAGCTCAAAGCAAGACAAATCTCTAAAGTACTAATGTCACGTGACGAAACGATCTTGTACTGTGTGCTGTCATGCCGTGAACTGATGACATTTCATGTCGTAATTTATCATTACATTTATTGATGTCATACTAGACTAGAGGATGTAATTATGTCAGCGCACCACAATATGCACACGTTACTTCATATATTTCACCAATAAACTAAGAGATGACGTCATTATGTACCGCTGTGTATACACGTGACTTCATAATCCTTTTTTTTTTTAAATCAAAAAATAGGTTTGATACGATTCCGATTCCAGAAAAAAAAACGATTCTTTCGATCACCAAGTAATAACATAAAATACCAAAGAAGTAGTAATATTTTTACTGTACATTTTGTTGAAGGCATATCTATGGTTGAAGGTATTCGTGGTTTAACTGTCTAAAACGTGTCTTTATATTAGGGGGAGGGGGATAGCTACTTAAACAGTCAGTCTTTTCTTTCTGTGTATTTCACGAGATGTAGATGTCACAAACCCGAGGTGTAGCTGGTCTGGACATTAGTTTGAAATATGTTATGCAATACATGTCCTAGGTTACGAGTTCTAAAATAGGAGGAAGAGATAAACTGTGGATAACAAGCATCGAGAAAAAGTCCCCTACTTTAAACTTATTGATAGAAACTTCACAGAAAATAAGCTTGGCGGAAAAATGTTTTCATTTCTGCAGAGAGTAAATATCATTCGTTTTTATAACAATATCATTCAACAAATTCCGTATTACCAGTGATGATGTTCAGCAGGTTCACGAGATCGGCGAACCGGTTGTTAAAAAAAACACATCAAGTTATATATTAGACCTAAATGATATATTTAACCTATAGTATAATATAGTTTAGGTTGTCTTTAACTTCATGCACCTGTTGTTTACTCTTTTTTTTTTTTAAATCCCACCGCTGCGTAGAATATTCAGTGACTGTCAGCTAGTCCTGATAAATTATCAATTGAACTTGTTCAAGCAAATGCTGTCAATATGTTTTTCTTTTACAATACAACAAGTGCCGGCATGTGGGATTACAGCTATCGTGGGATTATATTAACTGGGAATAAGAACGGTATTTGTTGTCATATTTTCTCCGACACGCCGTAAAGAAAACCAAATGAATTCTACCACAAATCAGGAAAATTAGAAGAACGTATGTTGTAAAAAAAAAATATTAGAATGAGTTCCTTGTAGCCATATTCTTGACAGTGATTACAAAAATGAGAATACAATGCTTCCTGATAAAAGTATACAGAGGATGGCTATTTATAGCAGAGGAATACGATGTCATTGCCGTTAGACTGGCAGTGTGTACATACTATGCAAATTTTAAAGTCAATAGTTATGGTGGTGTTTTATTTTTATGATAACAGACTAAGCGAGAAAGAAGGATGGATGAGTGGTGTGTTGTGATTGCATTTTAGTGAGTGAGCACTGTCGTATGATTGTATCATGCAACCCGGCCAAAGTTGATACTGGACATTATTTTGTACTAACTATAGCCTTACTAGAGTATATAGTGGGCGACCAATCTGGTACTGGAAGCTCATTTCGAGTGGGCGACATATTTGATACTGGAAACTAATTGAGTATTCGCTATACAAAAGTGAAAGTGATAAACTGGACTTTTGTATTAACTAAACACAAGATAACAGTACGTTACAAAAACAATGTATCCTACGTGTACGTACTGTAACGAGTGTGTTTGCATAGAAATTAATATACAAAGACAAAGCAGATATCTTGAGGCGCTCGAATGAATCTTGTTAAGGCGATCATTTATACATGTATAACAAAGTTGTCTTATGTTTTCAGATTTTCTGATGAAACGAAATTTCTATAAAAGCGAGGAACTTATTAAATTAACTTTAGCATAATTAGAATTGGATTTATCTAATAATTATTTTAATGCTCACATCAGATGGAGGGAGGGGGGGGGAGTACAGGTGGAGTAAAAATGGAGGCGACCTACTGGTGGTAAAACACCGGCAATTAATTAATAGGGAAATCTGGAGATGGGTGATTGGCTCGGTACACCACATACACCTTAGGGATATCTGGAGATGGGTGATTGGCTCGGTACACCACATACACCTTAGGGATATCTGGAGATGGGTGATTGGCTCGGTACACCACATACACCTTAGGGAAATCTGGAGATGGGTGATTGGCTCAATTTTACATATACATCTTAGGGAAATCTGGAAGATGGGTGATTGGCTCGGTACACCACATACTACCTTAGGAAATCTGGAGATGGGTAATTAGCTCGGTACACCACATATACCTTAGAAATCTGGAGATGGGTTATTGGCTCGGTACACCACATACACCTTAGGGAAATCTGGAGATGAGTGATTGGCTCGGTACACCACATACACCTTAGGGAAATCTGGAGATGGGTAATTAGCTCGGTACACCACATATACCTTAGGGAAATCTGGAGATGGGTGATTGGCTCGGTACACCACATATACCTTAGGGAAATCTGGAGATGGGTGATTGGCTCGGTACACCACATATACCTTAGGGAAATCTGGAGATGGGTTATTAGCTCGGTACACCACATATACCTTAGGGAAATCTGGAGATGGGTGATTGGCTCGGTACACCACATACACCTTAGGGAAATCTGGAGATGAGTGATTGGCTCGGTACACCACATACACCTTAGGGAAATCTGGAGATGGGTAATTAGCTCGGTACACCACATATACCTTAGGGAAATCTGGAGATGGGTGATTGGCTCGGTACACCACATATACCTTAGGGAAATCTGGAGTTGGGTAATTAGCTCGGTACACCACATATACCTGCAAAAAAACAAACAACAGCTAATGTGTTTACGTTTACATTTATACTCCAAAAGGCCAGGGGGGGGGGGAAGTAACACTTGACAATACATGTGTCGCGATTTAATCTTTTTTTTTTCCTTGCTAAAGATGAAAACAGTTTACATGAGAAAATATTGATCAAATGCATTTATATTTATTATGGCCCACATATATTTACAAGTAAAAAAAAATGTTTACCAACTAGCAACTATTTTGGTTTCAGCAGGTGGAACTGTTATTTAGTAATTACTCTTCAGTATTAAACACCCCCCCCCTTTTTTTTCCAACGATCTACAAAAGCAGAATAAAATCAAACTTTGTGGATTTTCTAAACATTATTGAGCTGAGAAAAATAGAAAGCAGTTGGTGTTCAGATGAAATACAAAAAAAAAATGTAAACAAACAGTAAAATAAAAATATATATTTCCGAATTATTAAACCGAAACTAATTTACTGAAAATAAACTCAAATAATTTTGGTTAAGCGTCAATAAAATGTAGAAAATATCAGCACAACAATCAACACTCTGAACACATTTTTACATTTAATTAAAAAAAACAACAAATTAATGCTTGCATTGAATGAAGAAATAACCTGAGACTTCCAGTCATTAATTTTTATATAAACAAGATTAGTGTAACCTGAATGCTGAGTGACATATAGTGAAGGACTATACAGAATGCTGAGTGACATATACTGAAGGACTATACAGAATGCTGAGTGACATATACTGAAGGACTATACAGAATGCTGAGTGACATATACTGAAGGACTATATGTAAAGGTATAGAGGTGTAAAGATATAATTGTTTCGTGTAAAAATATAATTGTTTCGTAAATATTAGGATCACTTTTAATTTAACTAGATCCGGGTTTTTTTTATATTTCCGGACGCATTAGAGTTGAAGGATCGCTCTCGTATACGACAGACGTGTCGTTGTTTCTTTCAAAAGGATATATTAATTCATATTGTGAGTGATCATGAGAGTAACAGTTCACCTCCATGTTGGAGATATTGTTCTAGACAGTTTGTTGCATATAAGTACTTGGATATAATATAGATGGATCATTAGAACCTGATTGAGTGTTTACTTAATATGTGGTGATTTAACGGATTGATTTACAATATGTACACGGAATTTATTTTATCGTCTTTATAATATTATTGTGTTGATAATAAACTTGAATCAGCAAAGAACTCTGTCTTATCAAGTTATTTTTGATGTTGAGTAATACAAAGAAAGAAGAGCCACAGCTACCACAGACACGCCTCCAAGATATTATCATACTAGAGTAAAACCCAGACAACATTACCACTTAATACTTGACATTGGAAATTAATACCCTGTCAAATAGTGGCACGTAATACCCTGACACTATACAGAATGCTGAGTGACATATACTGAAGGACTATACAGAATGCTGAGTGACATATACTGAAGGACTATACATCTTCACAATGATGCGTGACATATACTGAATGACTCTACACAATACTGAGTGACAGATACTGAATGACCTTACTGAATGCTAAATGACCCATACTAAATGCCGAGTGATCCATACTAATGACTCTAATGAGAGACCAATACTGAATGACCCTACTGAATGATGAGTGACCCATACTGAATGCCGAGTGACCTATACTGAATGACTCTACCGAAAGCTGAGTGACCTTTACTGAATGACCCTATTGAATGCTGACTGACGCATAGCTTGAAACCAGGCTATTTGGAAGTATGTAACGAGTATCAGAACGAACCAGGCTATAAGAAATAAAGAAATATTCCCAGCAATCAAACGATATTTTAAACTGGAATATTTTCCGGGCATAAATCTGACCAGAGCATTAACAGAGGCCTGGCAAGATGTAAATCTTCAGACCGGTAATCTCTGCCGTCTTGAATAATCCCGTGAGAAAAAAACAAGGTTGAGGGTAAAAATCCCCTGTGAATATCTGCACCACGCAATTAAATCTTATCCTAAATAAAACATCAGGGCTTTCATTGGTTTGATTAAAGGGGTTTAATTGCCATGTTCATCGGAGTGCAGACTTGCTTTAAAATGCAAATAATAGCAACAATGAGGAGGAAAACAACGATAAGACAACGAGATGTATCTAGATGCAGCTCGGAACGTACAAATTATTATACATGTTCATTGAATGTGTTAAGGTCATGTGTCGATGAGGGAAGGGACAAGAAAACAATCTTATTTTCTGTCTTAGAAAATAAAACAAAAACAAGCAAGATCAATAACTCGGCCAACATTATCCGGGCCGTGATGAACTGGCCAAAATATCAATATTTCTCATCTTGGCTACTCAATCTAGGTGTCAAGTGACACAGCACTACCCAGTGGTGGGTGAATGGTGACGCGGGGGCTACTTAATCAAAACTAATGTGACACGGTGCTAATTACTCTGCGTTTTGTCCAGTGCAGCACCAGACCACCACAATCACGTATAGCCTGAGATCGTGCAGCCACGTACTGGAGTCTTAGCTCTGACAGGTCGAGTTTAAAGAACAATTTCAAGAATTTTCTCCCGTTGATAAATATCTCAGGTCACTATAGCTTAGGAAAGCAATTTGATGTTAATTAATAAAATAAATCTCTCGATATGACACTGCTATAGCTCGGATGTTTTTTCCAATATATGATCATATATATGTGCATACATATTATATTCCCAGCACCATATTGCTAAGCATTTTCCATAGTCATGTAAGATGATTCATTTTTGTATACATCCATATAATAAGATGACAGCTCATGAAGCTGTAAAGACTAAAAAAAAGAACAATAGTTATTCCCTCAAAGTATTACTTTAAAAAAAAAAAATTCCCTGTAAGGATGGAGGTTTTTATCTATTAGATCCTACAGACAATTCTTTTCCCTTCTATTCCAACCACAGCTGAGTGTGCAGTGGTTATGTAGAAACCAAAGGGAACGTCGGTAGACGACCAGCCTAAGCCACCGCTTCCACAACCAATAGAAGGGACCCCCGTTTTAAGCCGGGTGGTACATGTATTTGGAACTTTAATCAGGACTCGGGGAAATCTCCGGGTCTCTCTGCGGAGGTTGAACCCGGGACCGTTACGTCGACAATCAGGCGCTCTACACAGCACGACCACCCTCCTAGACATTTTCTAAAAAAATATAACATTGTGTTCAAATAAAAAAGCACCTTAACACGAGCCTATTTATTAATAAATCTACAACAGTAGAGTGGGACGCCATAGCTCCCATAAAAAGGTCTTGTGCTTTAACTGTACAGTTCGCGAAGTCCCTGCCGCTTCTTTCAAATCCCCGCCTTCACCATCACAACACACAAGCACACAACGACTGATGAATTTACGCCCGATAGAATATAACTAGAAGAACATTAGTGGGAGATGACACGACGCCGAGACGCTAGATAATTGACTCACAACAACTTCACAAGTTCCAATACAAGGGCTGAAACAACAAGCAGGTAATTCAATAGAAATGCCCCACAGAGTGGGATGAGCTGTCTGGACTCTTTTATCAACTGGCCAAGAACATGCGAATACGTTTAGACAATCTATTTGCACACCAGATTTAGAATATGTGAAGTAAACCACGCACGTGTGGGGGAATGTTCATTAAAACACATTCCTCAACGGATCAATAAATAATGAACTAGCCTAAGCCAAGGCTTACTTTTGAAATAGTAGATATACAATAATTTGATTTCTTTTTGGCAAAAAAAAAAGATCATCATAAATTCAAATGCGTTAAGTGTTCCTAACATATCTGTACAACAATAGACTCTTTAACTATTCAGCTAGCCACTATCTGGTTTTCTGGATTTCAGAGCCAAGTGATAATAAAATGAGGTTTTTCGAATAAAAAAAAAGGGGTGTTAATAAATAATGAAATGTGAGGAGAAGAAAATGAATGTTTAATAGCTTTGGCCTATCCGAACTTCAGGTTATCTGGCACGATTAATACACAGACATACAGACAAACATATATATATATTTACAGAGTGGGCCAAAAAAATGAGAACATTGCGTAGACGGTAATATAATTACAGTCGATTCCGCTTAATTGGGACACATCGGGACCGAAGCTTTTTGCCCCAATTAAGCGGCTGTTCCAATTAAACATACACATTTACTATTGGCTTCTTGGTTTGGTTTCTTTGAGATTTGTCCCAAATAAGCGGCTGTCCCACTTAAGCGGTGTCCCAATTAAGCGGAATCCACTGTATATCAAAGTTTTTTTAGCTGTACCGTACGCATAGAAAAAAATTGTTGATAAGCAGGGACACATTGAACAGGATTTCTGATTGGCTAAATACTTTGCAAACAAAATTACATGAAACAATACAATTAATTAAATTAAATTTCAAAATAATTCGTATGTTATAAGATGTTCTCTTCTGGTGACGGGTGGTCGTGCGGTGTAGAGCGCTCGACTGCCGGAGGATCCCGGGTTCGAATCTCAGTAAGAACCTTGGGATTTTTTCAGGTCATGGTGATAGTCCCCAAGTCCACCCAGCTTTAAATAGGTACCTGACTTTAAGTTGGGGAAGTAAAGGCGGCTGGGCGTTGTGCTAACCACACAACCCCTTCATATGCCGAGGTTATAGAAACAGATGAATTCTACATTTCATCTGCCCTGATGACCCGTTAGGGTTAAGGGAACTTTACTTACTTTACTAAGATGTTCTCTACTTTTTTT